>JAQIXG010001763.1:0-20295 GCA_034700105.1 Oconnorella tubifera | reverse complement strand
TGTTACGATTGAAGCTAGGGTTAGTGCTACGGTTAGTATTTAGATTAGGGTTATTAAATGGTTAAAGTTAAACAGGGTCAGGTTAAAGTTTTCCGTGACATTTTGTCAGGTACCATAATACAGACATTGTACTGTAAAACAAAAATGACTAATGCTCATGATCAACACACAGCCGGATCAATTATAAACACACACAGCACATGAATGCCCAATCCAATAAAACACCTGGCAATAATAAAACCAGAACACATTTTGCAATATTTTACCATTACAGGATATAAATTTTCCATCTAAAATTTCATTAAAGCATTAAATTTAAATTTAAAATACTCATTATAATTTCTACAAAAATGCCGACCTGAAAATGCGGAATATTTAACTCGATGCAAAGTTGTTCCACCTCCGTTCCGTATTTCTTGATGTTTTCCATCAGTCGCGTCTGGAGACTGCGTTCCTCAGAAACCATTTCTTCCAGAAGGTTCCCCACGTGCAGCATGACGACACCAGAGCGCGCCGTCTGCTGGTCCCCCGTGATACCAATCTCGTACCATATGCGACACAGAACACTGACGGACTTCTCGATGAGAACAACAAGATCATGCGTCATTTTATCTGACGATAAGCTGCGCGTTATGAAATAAAAATTAATAAACTAATTAAATAAGTATACAAGTGAGAAATGAAAGAGTGTAAGAGAGGTAAGTAAATAGATTTATGCTGGGCTTGGTATACGATTTTAGTACAATTCTAGTTAAAATCAGTACAAACCAGCTTCTAACCCTAAACCATAATCGTAGCGAGCTATCAAATTAGGACCAGCATAAATCAAAACCCGATTAAATTAAATATTTTTAGAATTTCCTATTTGATTCATTGCCTCTATTAATGTGCTAAAATCTGGCTTGTGAGCCAGCACCATCTTTATATAACTGGATCCCCCCTCTAAACAAAAACACCTCCCTCCCCTCATTTTAATTGTTTGCATTCCCTCCCCTCATTTAAATTAATTGTAACAATTTTTACTTGAATTAAAAACTATTAATTATTAATTAAAATACACAAATAAATAAATTACTCTCCACTATGCCCCGCCTCTCACGGGGGAATACTGACCGGAAGTCGTGCGACATTTCAACGATTCATTAGAAAATAAAATTTAAAAAAATTAAAATAAAAACAAAATTTAAATTTTTCGCGTAACTGGGAGTGGAAATAAATGACGCACAATGTTGATGGTTTGAGAGCAGAACTGTTGAAACTAGCCCAACTATTGATTCTCTTGCAAGACAAATATTATTTTAAAATCTAATAAATAGAAAAGCGCAGTCTTACAAATATTTATTAATTTAGTTTATTAAGTTATATAAATTCAACAAATTTGCATATTTTTTTAAAATAAAAATAACGACATTGTTATTCTTAAGCAAAAAGACATGACGTGTCTATCGATAAAAAATTGCGTGACTACTACTTATATTCAATTAGAGACCTACAATTTATTTAAAATATAAGTGACAATAAGTCTATTAATTTTAAAGCGTAGGTCTGTTAAATATGGGTTTACTGAAAATTCTATATTATTCCTCTACCAAATTCCTTCGATACTTAAATATTGTTGTTTTGGGGTTACCCCCCCCCCCCCTCCCGACAATGTGTAGATGTTTTCTTCTTTACTGCGCCCTATATCTAAAAATAAAAAAATCCAACCCTGGCGTTTAATTAGCTGAGAAAACAATTAATAAACATTGTACCGCCAATCGATACATAGGGCCTATCTATTTATAGCACCGGATTAATTTACGTAATAGAGCTACACACGCAACACGTGATTGAGGTGAAGAGAAATTGATCCATTTTTTCTTCATCTTTCCTCAAATGATCCGATGTTTTATTTCGTCCGACATTTCTTTCAAGTCTCAAAAGAAGTAATTCGATTTCTTTCTCGTTCTTTAGAAGAAACTGTATTAGATATCTTGCGTAATGTTTGCACGTATTGTAGTTTTTTATTTTCACTTAAAAAATACTTGATGTTATAGCGGCAATGGCCTTTCTTAACAGTCGAGACGGGTTTTATTATTAATGATAAGTGTTTCAGTGTCAATGATTTTGGGTATTATTGGAGTAAATAACATAAATGCTATAATATTATAAAATATGACCAGCAACCTTAATGATAAAAGTAAAACTCATTTATTTATAGTAATTTTTAGCAATTAAGTTGTAACTTTATCGTGCTAATAAGACTATTTCAAGCTTAGATATATTCTTATAATTCTGCATGCAGTACATTTTTGTTTGTTTTACATTGTTTGTTTGTTTTACATTATTTATTTTACGGTTAGACTGCATTGATTTATAAATATTATTTTTTGTTGATTTCTGTAGAATAATTAGAATGTGTTAGACTTGAATCACTGATATTGCAGTCGTGATATTCACTAATTATTTTAAGTCTTTCTTTCTTTCTATTTAATTAAATTCTCAATCTATAATGCAGCTAGCAAGTAATGGATCCAAGATAAAGAGTGTGTATCATATACACCCCCAACTTTTTTGTTTTGTAAATAACAGAATAAGTTGTATAAGTTGAAAAAATTCATTCAGTTTATCTAAACAGTATACGCATACGACACGTGCCTAATTACAAAAGTGCTGTATAGAAAATGTATGTTAAATGCAATTTAAGCAATATATTAAAAATAATTTATTTTTCAAACATGCTTTGGATTTATGCTTGGATCGTCAGCAATTGTTTTTTAAAGTCTGAACGTTTAGTTTTGGAATCATGGCCCCCTCTCTAAATACAATCAACTTGTGGTCTCGAACTAATAACGTCGAAGAAACACGCGTCAATGGCTGCCGCGATTAATAACTGATTCTATTTTATTGTAAATCGATCTCTTGTAGACGATCAGCAGATGCTTCAAGCATTCTCAATATAGATCAGATATATTGGTACCAGGATAAAATATTCCCGGACAAAATATTCCTAAACATTTTGACCGGGACATAAGACTCTATAGAATTTTATCCCTTAATCGTAAACCCAAAACCATAACCTAGTCCTAAACTTAAATTAATCAATATTTAATGATATTTCATAAAATATCGATTAGTGTCTTAGGGACGTTTTGTTCTGCGACATTTTGGCCCGGAATATTTTGTCGGAGACATTTTATCGAGGGGCATTTTATCCGAGAATATTTGATACGGATATTTTGTTCGGTACATTTTGTCCGGTGACATTTTTCCGGGAGATTTGTCCGGTAACGTTAGTTATTATAAAGACGAGTCTATTCACCAGAGATGTATTGCAACATTGAGCAGAATTATGACGTAATTTAGGAAGAGAAACGTCATGACTTTAAAATAAATAAGGGGATAAATATATTTGAAATGCCTGACACTTAAAGAGAAAGTTTGAATTCATGTAGCTGCTGCGAAATTCGTGATATTTCTACATTTTCTTACTGATGCACTGCGATGGTATTTTAGTGACCGATTGTTGTAGATTTATCATCATAGGCAAGCAAAATATCCACAGTAAAATGACGTTAATTTGTTCTGGCATGTTATGACCCGTCAAAAAGGGTTAGTAAATCGAATCAGACTATCAATTCTTAAGTTGAGACTAAGATATGGATTAGGACTGGGATTAGGGTTAACTTATTATAATAGATACTGCAAGGTTATGATATAATATATATTTGGCATCATATGGCATATCATTTAAAATATATTATTATAAATTACATTAACGACATGATTTGCTAATTTCATTCACTTTGCAAATGCTTTTTCTCACTTTATAGTAACTCTGCAATAAGTTTATTTTAACTGCCGTGTAATTTAATCAATTGAAAGGAGAATACCAGATATATATTCAAAATATCTGTTACAAAGATAAATGTCTGGTAATAAATTATACACTTTAATTTAAATGCATAATTTTAAGTATACCAGGCGAAGTATGCAGTAACAAGTATATAAAGTAAAATTCCGAAGATGAGTTGAAACACTGATTCCAGTGCAATATGACTGTTTGTTATTATGTGGCTTCTTCTGATTATAATCTAGCTTCTTCAATTGAATTGCATTTTGGGCTAAATTTAGCTTTAACATAAAGCCTAATGTACAGTTATGACTTTTCTCAAGAACTATCTGAATTACATGAGACACGGCGCTTGGTAAAGTGTCACAGCGATAGGAGAACATTTTGGGATCCATCGTAGATCTATTATAGTTTATCCCGAAATTTATAGCAAAATAAGATCTCTCTATAAAATTCTGAAATTTTAGGCTACCAAAGTTAGTTAGTTATATAGCTAAGAATATATTTAATTCGGTAAAAACTTACAAAGTTATTATATAGGCGCTCTTAATTTGGCCGTATTTTAGGATATTTGTAAATTTATGGAAACCGAAATATATCATTGATTTCTAATGCTACCCCTCCCTGTCTTTAAATCATTTTCCTCCCCCTCAGTGTCGTAATTTGCATAAATTCAGATTACCAGAGCTTCAAATTAATAGTAAAAAATATAAACGGAATATTTAGAGATGTCATTATAGGCCTACATTCTCTGAGATAGTCATAGTGAAATATCGCTCTATGTATTCTCTAGTTGATATACTTTAAATGTAATGAAAAACACCAACACAATGTAACACAAAGCAACAGACGAAGGCTCTGGCTGCAAATGCCTTTTTTTCGCTCTCTGGGCGCGCAGCGACAATGCCCCGGTATCGTAAACACGTGAGGCCACTCTCTCTCTCTCTAACACTTTTAGCTGTCTTATTAAAACTAGGTAGAACGAAGAAGTGTTTTAACTGTCAAGGGAATAATCGATATTTATTATCGGAAGATAATTGACGGATCACTTGGGTAATCCGTCTAAGAGTAGATATCGATCACTTTGTGAGGCGTATGTGAAGCGTCGCGGATCCATAGACGGAATAGGATAGAATAGGACTCTGTGTTAAATACAAGCGTATAGTTAAATTTATATTCATAGATTTATCTTTGACGATATTACGATAATTCGTCGTCTATAGTATACAGACTTTTGTTTATAAGTATGCAACACTAGGTCTATCGGTATGTGGCATACAGATATTTGATTTACAGTTGTATTCGGATTAAGTTTTGGGTTATGGTTAGAACTAGGGTTAGGATTATGGTCGAAATTTTGTAAAAAAATAATAAATATTATGATTTGAAAAGTTTTAATTTTGACATTTTGCTTCATAATTTTATATATTCTGCAAATAATTTTATAGATTCTATAGTATAATAATGTAGATATTGAAGAAATCTGCAACACACAGAACTGTTCCTGTTCTTGACCCAAGCGACCCTATTACTTGTTTTTGGATTATTTTTATTCTTTTCAAATGCTGCTTAAAAGTGGTGTGTGATCGCATTCTTTGTCATTGTAAAGTATCAATGCGACTCAATTGTATTCAGCTACATTAAAAACTTTTCAGCTATACAATTCAGACAAAGAGTGGCATTATTATTAGCAATATCACAAAGAATGGGTCCCTTTTTTATTATTTGCTAATCTTGTAATGTTACTTACAGCTGTATATACTGATTCGTGCTATTTTTATTCTCTGAAAAGAGTTTATACATCTATTTGTAGAGCTTAAAGTGTACCCAATATTGGCAATATACTTTTCTGACTATATACGCCTGTAGTTTTTATAAACTATGTATAGGCCTACATTTCTATATACAATTACGCACTGCCAGATTAAGGCATATATGCAGACATAGTCACTGCTTAGGGGCGCGGCGCTGCCTGGGGCGCAATTTTTTTTGTTTTTCACTAGATATAATTGACTTTTCGATGGAAGAATGAATCTCTTTATTTTTTTAAGTTCTAAACAAAACCAATCTTTTCTTTTCGTTTACCGCTGCCGTTTGTGCTATTTGTTGTGAGTCTTTGTTGTCGATTGAAAGCGATCTTCTCAATGATTTGTGTTTTAATGAGGTTCTGTTGGAGTTTTCTAAGGCCAAAGTTAGAAAGATGCCGTTTTAATTTCGGTGTTATTGTCGTTTGTTGCCACTTGATGACGATTTAGACTTTAACTAAGAGCCACGACGTGTGTTGCGAAATGAACTTGTTTGATTGACAGACATGAAGCGGTCGAACCCCTGTTACATTTTGGAGCATATATCTTCAGTATAGGGAGGTCCCATAGAGTAAATAATTTCAGATCTATAGGAGCCCCGGTTCAGGAAACGAGAGGATGTTGTGACAATACAAATCGTAATTTATTTTCACGTTTTGATCATTACATGGTAAAATAATTCAGGGAGGGTGATCCCTCGTTAATTTCTCCTTATAACAGATTATTCTTACTAGAAACAACAGAAAAATATAATTTGAACATTGTATTTTTTGCTTTGATTGTTAAACTAATAAAAATAAAAGTAGCGCACTTTTCATCATAATTTAGTCTCTACGCATGTCGCTATAGGCTTGTATTAATTCTATTTGCAGATATATCCGCAGCAGCAATGTGTCCTTGCATAACAACGATCCGTTCAAACAGAGAAAGTATACAGTCAATTGAAAAATTAGACCTTGCCGAATGAGAATAAAAACTTCCGTGAACACAAAGAAGAATTGATGCGACAAACATCCTGTATTCAATAGAGACCAGACACCGCAAAGATTAGACACATTTCTAGCATGATATTTCATTAATAATCTCATCTGAAGGAAATAAAAATTTGAAGCATATCTAACATTATGAAAGAAGTGCGAATAGGATAAATTTTCCGATCTGTGGTGTCTTTGATCGAGGAATTCGGATACAATTTGTAAAAAGTACAAATATTCATCTGCGGATTTTTGATTAAATTTTAAGATCGATAAGGACGAGAAAGCTTCATGAGTACAGAATATATTATTAAGAATATAACTTGTTTATAATTTACAGTTTAAATCCGGTGTAAAAACTTACCGGTCAACTTACAAGAAACCTGCAGAATAAGTATTAGAACATAGAACATATGATAAAAATAGCTTTATATTTCGTTCAAATCGTAACAAGACAGTTTATATAATTTTTTCTTTATTGGTTGATGTTTTCCTGTGTGTGGACTATATTAAAAGGCTTAGGTCTATCAATTAGTAAAGAAATGTTACATCTGCAGCATCAATGCCTTTAATTGAATCTCAGATCAATGTTTCAATGATTCTTCAGCTTAGGATTTACTGATCAGGATTACGACAAATTAATCATTTAATTGCTTAATTAATGATTACCAAAACTAATCGTATACGATTATAGGCCTAATTATCATCATAATGAGGTTATTATCAACATGATATCACACAAACTCTTTCTGCCTATTTTAAATTTCATCCTATTTCAACTACTAGCACTACACAATGTATCATCACTCAATAATCTGATGATACAAGATTCTACAAATCCCAGCACATCCTTATTACTTAAAACTCTCTACACGATTGAAAACGTCACAAATTTGAACATATCCCACGAAGAAATCAACCCAAATAATCTCCTAAAAGTGACCCTAATTGGGATCCTTCTTTCTATCTTCATTTTCATCGCTATAGCTGGCAACACTCTCGTTATCGTCGCTATCTTCTCTGACCGTCAGCTGAGAAGAACAAGCAACTATTTCCTCGTGTCACTGGCTGTTGCTGACCTACACGTGGCAATTGTTGTGATGATATTCGCTGTCGTGAATGAAGTTTTGGGGTTCTGGCCTTTCGGTGACGTTTTCTGCAACATTTGGTTGTCTGCTGACGTCATGTGTTCAACGTCTTCTATACTGCATCTCTGTGCTATAAGTCTTGACAGGTTCAAATCATTATTTTTTTATTTTTGTCTGTAGCTGACCAGGAAAATATCGAAGGGGTATTAAGTTTCAGCGGTTAAAGATACACCTGATTAAAAAAAGTTATTTAAATAATTACTTTATATAATTTAATAATCGGAGATTAGGATATAATTATTCTATGATTCTATTGATATTATGATTTGACATCTAAGTTCCAGCAATGCTTAATTACAATCAAAACAATATGTCATTATTGATGATTTATAATATTTGCAGTTGCATGTAGACATTGTAATTATAGTTGTTGTAAGTATATACTCATGATATGATATTGTTTATGGTATGAATAATGAATATTTATCTGTACTGTTTATAAGAAACTCATATATAGCTATGATATAGCCTATAATTAATATATCTGCCCTATAGCTATAATAGACTATAATACTGCGTATGTTTGTAAGTCTATCGCTCAGTTTCATGAAGAGATTTATCATGACAACAGAGTTTTATGACACAAACATCAATCGGAATGATTTAGATAAATATGATGAATATACATATAGGCTTACCATTTTACGTTGATGCAATAATTATATTTTATTGATAGAAAACTGTTAATGCGCTGTTAATTATATGTTATTTAAATAATTAAATATGTTATTACTGCATATATACAGACAACTAGTGGTTCTTCCTGCTTATGCTTGACAATCATTATAATAAGATAAATATGATATGTTAAAGAATATTTTATATTTTTTCTTATAAAATATAATTACACCAAAGCATAAATTGTATAAATTTAGAAATTTCTATAATTAGGACCTCTAATTATTTTAACTCTGATAAGATCTATTATCATGAATTATTTTATTTATTTGTAAATTCATCGATTTTACCAATTTTTAGATTTACTTACGAATATAAAATTGTATTCAATAGAGATTCCCAGCAATGTTTAGTTATCCGTAAGCAAAATGCTACATTACGAAATCATAAATATAAAATGTTTATATTAGTATAATATAAAGTTTTATTAGATGTATTTATTCTATAAAGATGTGTATTTATCTATAATAAAAATACATTTAATGACATTTACAGGAGGATTGGAGATTAATTTTCTCAACCCCTCCACCTCCCACCCCCTCCCCCCCCATAACAATATTTTTAGCCTCCCTAAAATTCTAGGAATAGTTCTGTGGGCGCCACACAGAGTATACGATACATTTTCAACTAAATATGACAGTTTTTTTCTAATTACTATACGCCTTTATTGAAGACTAGATTTTACGCGACAAAAAATACTGCTCCTGTCAATTTTAATATCAATATTAAACAGGAATCAAACAAAATCGATAAAATTACATGAGCATATCTTTTTCATTCAAAAAATACAGCATTTATCAGCATTTATTGCGCATATGTCATGATTTCCTTTATACAAAATGATTCAGAAATGGGTTATAGAGCCTATCTTAGGGCCCCATTATTATGGTCCATGTCTGTTTTGGACGACCGATTTATTTCAATGTACATTTCCTGTTGATTTAAATCACAAGATTCGGCTTCTGTTTTCTATAATCAATTATTTGTAGTCTTATTTCGAGACTTGAAAGTAAGTCTATGATTTAATCCATCTCGTTTGAATCAAAAACTATTTAGAAAATTGGATTTTTGGATTAGATGTTCAAAAGAACCGAAGGTCAAGATGTCAGAATTATAACCAGTAGGCCTAATCTACTGTAGTTTATTAGAAACTTGTAATTTATACTATAATACGTTCAATAATATTATATATTATTTATAAATTTGGTTTATTTTAGGTATAACCTATGCTTTAGATATATATTATTTATATATTTGATTTATTTTAGGCATAACTTATACTTTAGGTTTAACAGTATTATATAAGTTATTATCTATATATTTGTCTTACTTCAGGTTAATCTGTACGTTCAAAAATATTAAATAAATAAATAAATAAAATAAATAAATATTATTGATATATTTGGTTTATTTTAGGTATCTTCACGTACGCAAGCCTCTCAATTACAATCACGTGGTCACCCGTCGTCGATCCCTCGCCATCATCGCCTCTATCTGGATCTTATCCAGTCTGCTATCAGTTGTACCCATCCATATGGGATGGCATCAACTCGGTTTTACCCTAACCCTAGAACCAACCTCCAGCAATTCTAGTCAAATTGACAATCTGATAGGATTATCTTCCTCTCATGATGCAAGCTCTTATGATATTGTACAACTAAATCAAACTGGTGTTGAGAATTTGGTGCTATCTAAATGCGAGCTTATTTTGAACCCTTGGTACGCTGTCATTTCATCTCTCGTAAGTTTTTACATCCCTTGTATCGTAATGATAACGATCTACTGGAAGTTGTACAAATACGCCATGATACACGTTAAAAGTATCAACGAAACCAACGCCACGAATATCACAACACGATCGGGAGCCAGACCAAAAGGAAGGACACGAAGAAGTCACAGCGTCATGTCACCCAATCATTTTTATCTCAACACGAGTGGAGTTGAAACAAAGGCTTCCATTCGTCGAATGTCTTACGCCAGTAACGGTCATTGCGTTCCAGAGTCGAACCCAAACCTCTGTGTTCCGGATCAAACTAATCGCAGATCTCTACTCGATGTCGAAAGACCAAATATCTGTCGACAATGTCGATTCTCAATTACGGAAACACCTAAGACAGACCTAGATACCTCTGATGATTCCGCGTTTGTCGAGAATACATTAAATCTCAGAAAATCATCTCGAACATTCAAACGTTTTACTCGCAGATATTCCGTAAATAAACTACGACTTTGTCGATACAGACGTAAAAGCTCGTGCGCTGATACTGGAACAAACTTTGATGATAAGATAGAACGTTCCGGGTACAAACAATCCGAGTACAAAGCGGCTGTGACTCTGGGTATCATCATGGGTGTGTTCCTCGTCTGTTGGACGCCTTTCTTCACCATCAACATCATCAGCGCTTTCTGGGACTCTCTCTTCAGCTCAACTCTTTTTTCCGCCTTCACTTGGTTGGGATATATCAACAGTACGATGAATCCCGTCATCTACGGGATATTCAACCAGGAATTCCGGCGAGCTTTCAGGAGGGTTCTAACACCGAGATGGTATCGAGATGGATATAAGAGCTGCTGCGGGGGGGAGTGGGATGATAGAATGTCATCCCGTAGGGCTTCCGAATCGGGTTCGGTTAGGACGTTGAAAATAAACGGACAGAATAGGACTACTAGTGCAAGAGCTAGTTATTCTTCGATTAGGTCAATCAATCATCATTGTCAATGTGATATGGATGTCATTTAAACAAGTATTAGATTATAATTTTAATGTAATATTTATCCTTATAATATTTTAATATTTTATATGCATGATTGTTGTCGAGTTATAATTAGGCAAAATATGTGTTTTATATTAATTTCTATATAAACATCTAATTTTTAAGCAAGTTCTACAATTTTCCTGCTGAAAATCTATGATCAAAGTCATAGTAATTTAATAAATTAATGATGGCTATACCAAAAATTTAAATAAATAATATCAATAAACAGATAGAAATGATCCGCGGCGAGTAATATTTTAAAATATTAAAGATCTTAGGCCTATTTATTGAATATTTGTAGATTAATCTTACAGATTACAAAAGCCGCATAATTATCAGAATTAGAAATCAGCTATAAAACTGACAACATTAATTATTATCAGAAGATGATATCATCAATGTAATGATATTATAAATGTTTAGAATAATAGAAATGAAATCGACATTAAATTTTATATGAATTATAATCTCTGCTATAATACTTAACGCATACAACATAACATTAATATTGGCTATAAATTGTCTATAGTCGAGCTTGCATTACCGTAAACAGAGTTGCTGTTGTACATTTAAGGGGCAGGACGTGGGGTGGGAGGTTTATTAGACAAGAAAATTTATTACTAAGACTATAATTATAGTAAATTGGTTCAATGTATTGGGGGGTGGGGGTGGGGGTGGGAAAGAATCCTACTTCAGTCCCTACAGTTTATGGCGATATTCTTGTATTGTACGCAATGGATATAAATCAGCAGTTGTTATAATAGTCTATTTTAAAATTCAACAAATCATAACATTTTCTCGTTTAAATTAATTACGCGTAGGCTTGATTAGAAAAGTAGACAGTGTTCCAGTAACACTGTGACGCAATCAAAGCGCTGTAATGGATAGCGAATGGAATTAAACTAAACCGTTCAATAAAAATAATTATTGTTGTTTAAAAAGATTATTAGCAAGAAATTATAAGATTTACTGATTATAATAATAGTCGCTTGTTTGTATGTCTAGTCGACAGCATTAAATAAACCTTAATAACTAATAAATGAATAAAATAAAAAATAGAGCTTTTGAATATATAAAAATTGTGTTTACGGAAAACCTGTAATCGATGGTAAGGGCAAAAATAACTTGCATGTAAAATAATGAAAAAGACAAAAAATATTATCAGATTTTCTAATAAAACGCTACATTGAAAAAAAATAATAAAATACATTTTTATGCATTAATTAATAAATGCATAAAATTGAGCGTTCACCCACAATGCTAAATTTAGTTGCAGAACGCTAAACAATTTTTATTGGTCAAAAATATGAAAACTTTAAAAAGCAGCCTTTTCTATTGGCTGGTACTTCGCTGAATTTAATTCTAAAATATTGTAAATAAATCAATATTTGTATACATTTAATTAAAGTAAATAAATTAATTCATTTAATTATATTATAATTAATTCATTTAATTATTTAATTATTCATTTATTTATTAATAATATTATTAATTTTAACGTGAAATAAATAAAAATAGCGGCGATTATAGTTAAGAAGAACACTTGCAGCTGGTTATTTGATATGGTACTGCATATATCACGGCTCGGTTAAAAAAACAATTTTCCTTTACCTTAAAGTATAATTATAACATTATATTGTTACGTAATTGTTGCGTATTATTACGTAATTTTTGCGTGTTTATTACGTAATTGATACGTAATTGTTACGTGATCGTTGCGTGATCGAGCTGAAAGATGGGCGGATGCATTGGCGCGTGTGTGCACAGTCAACCGCGGACCATAAACTTTCCCAGTAGAGAGACTTCTGATGCCTCGGGTGTTATAGGTAATCTCTTTGTCATTATTATTCTAACTAACACATTAACTAGCAATATTAAACTAACGTATTAAGATTATTTTACATGTCATAATCCTAAACTGTAATCACTGTTTAGTAATAATAACACAGAGCATTTTCTATCAATAAATAAACTTGACTGAAAAATACAATTTGTTATAATCCCCAGTTTCATTGGGCCACAATCAGCCGCTGCGCCCTGAGAAGCCTAAATGGAAAAGTGACATCCCCCTCACTGAAGGACAGCTGCGCAGTAGGAGGGACGAGTTCTGGGATACGGCCCCTGCGTTTGAGGGCCACAGGGAGATCTGGGACGCGTTGAGGGCCGCTGCATGCGCCCTGGAGGGGGGAGACCATCAGTTGGCCCAGGCTATTGTTGACGGGGCCAATATTTCTATGCCGACTGGTAGTAATTTTTGTTTTATTGTGGATGTGATAAATATTATATTTGTGTCAAAACTTTGATCTAATAAATATTTTAGTTTGAGACGTTATGTTCAGCAATTGTCTAATGGTAAAATTTATAATATATATATATATATATAGGTTATGTCAACTTAACTTTGATGTTTAATCCAATAAAATAATTGAAATTAATCTAAACACATTGATAGACACCTTAAATTACAATTTCTATATCCGTCCTCTTGCTATTACTCTTATTCCTCATTCTTTCAGGTTCCCTCGTTGACTGTTATGACGAACTAGGAAACCGCTACCAGCTCCCCCCCTACGTTCTATCCTCCCCTATAAATCTACTTTCTGGAGATCGTCCCCCCTCTGCCCCTCCCTCCCTCATAAAATCCGGGGGTTCAAAGCGGGTCAAACCCAGGGGGGGTGTTGAAATCCCGATTCGTTTACAAATGTCCACGGGTCAAGAGGTGAAGCTGAACGTTCGGTCGACCGACACGATGTATCTTTTGAAGCAAAGATTGATTGCGGAGACGGGGGAAAAAATAAGTCCGGCAAGATGCCGGATTTTTTTTGCCGGCCGGCAATTAACAGATAAAATGAAAGTAAAAGAAGCAAAAATATGTAAAAATTACACCCTACAGGTTGTAGTATCTGAGTTGCCATTGGTTACGGTCGCCCCAGTTATGGTTGCTACAGTTACGGCGTCCACGACGACTGTTGACGTGACGACGGTTGACGCTGCAATTGTTACCAAGGCGAAGGAAATGATTTCATTCATGCCTGTTGTTACTATGGCAGAAGTCGCTACGACGACGGTTGCTACGGATGCGGTTGATATGGAAACGGAATTACCAGGGACGAGAGTTATGCAGGAAGAGTGTGAAGTGTAGAGAAATGTGATATTTTAAAATTATGAATAAATTATGTTAATTTAGTATGATTTATGTGCATGAATCGTGTGTTACTAACTCATCAATATTTGAGCATTTTTTTCATCATTATTATTATCATAATTTTAGCATCATCATCGTTATTTTTATCAGTATAATCATTATTGTTATCATTATCATAACTTTATCATCATCGTAACGATATATACATCTATATTTGTCTAGAAGCTATTTGTGTCAAAATTGATTTATTTTGTAATAAAGGGTGCAACAAGCATAACCTTTGAATCTGAATTGAATAAAATTCTTTTTAAGGAATCAAACAATTGCATCAAATCTTTTTAAAGTAAATATTTACTACGCTTGTTTGCTTACATTCATTTACATGATTATAATATGGCAGCGGTCTCAATCGGTGGGTCGCAACCCTTTATCTGGGATATCTAAGGGATTGCAAAAAGCATGGAGAATAGTTTGGTTAATGTGAATTCCTTGTGTCTTGTTTTTGAGCTTGTCTTTTGGGAGCTTGGATTTTGAGTGCTTGTTTTTGGGAGCTTGCATTTTGAGTGCTTGTCTTTTGTGAGCTTGCATTTTGAGTGCTTGTCTTTTGTGAGCTTGCATTTTGTCTTTTGGGAGCTTGCGTGTTAACTAAACCTTGGGACTACCACTTGTATGTTGCGTATTACTGAAGGGTAGCTATTGAGAAAAGGTTGAGAACCGCTGCTATATTTATTATTCTCATTGTGTTGTACGTTATCGTGTGACATTTATCTGTTTATTTTTCGCTTTATTTTGTAATCTGTGATTTACGCTCAGTTTTAAACTGTGGCTTTAATTTGTTGTTTTGTCAAGTTTGTGCTTTTTTTGTTTTCTAATTGTAAGACTGTGTCAGAATCTCTATGATTTTAGCCTGAAGTTTTGTGCTTGCTTCTCTTATGTAAATAGAAGATTATTTGTAGGCATATTGGAAGTTTGTTATGTGTATTTGTGTACGTTAATTGCTAATGATTAGTTAGATTTTGTAAGCGTATTAGAAGAATGTTACAGTTATATATTGTGGCATATTTTAGGTTTGTTGATAATATTAAAATCTATTTTAGGAAACTGTACGCATAATGAAAATATTTATTAACTGTTGGTTTATTGTTTGTTTAGTATTAAACTGCATTAAGGATTATATTAAGCTGTAATAGTGAACACTTGAATATTATGAAAATATTTTATGATAGACTGCTTGCATGTAATAACTTTGTAACCACGATAAAAAAGCCCCAAATATATTAACCCGACAAAATGGCCCTATCAATTTATTTAATAACTTGAAGCATCCTTAAACTTAACCTTATAACTAACCATAACTCCAATCCTAACCCTTATAATAACACAAACACTAATCATAAAAATTAAAAATCTGGGCCATTTTGACGGGTCACGAATATTTTAATATGGTCCTTTTTAACGGGGTATCATACAATTATAATATAATACATTTATCACATTTATCTATGATACACTAGATATTAGATGATATATTGATATATATATTGTGTCAATTATATCACGATATTATTGATATTGTATCAGTTTAATGATATCAAACATGATGATAATGATTAACTCCGTAGTGATAATGATAGTGTGTTCATTTTTGTTTGTCTGTATTTTATTGTTTGTCTGTATTTTATTTTGTTCCTGATGTAAACTTTCAGGATTTGCACTATCGGTAGTTAAATTCTCTCTTTGAAACTTTTCATTCGTTTTTATGAATACATCATTAGAGTTAATTTTACTTTATATAGCAGATTTCAATGTTGAAGTAAAAAAGTAATATTATCTCAGATTCTGGTTAAAAAGTGCAAGTTATACGGTTATTGCAGATATTTCATTGGATCATGACGTCATCTGTTTACAATAACATAGTGCTAGTAAAATGTAATTGCATTGTTTGATTTAGTACAATTTTAAGAAATCTGCACATATGTATAGAATCTGCGCATATGTATAGAATCTGTTTATATATATATATATATAGAATCTGTACATACTTATATATGCTATGCATATGTATATATTCTATACATATGTATGGAATCTATACATATGTATAGATTCTGTACATACAGTATATATAGAATCTGTACATATGTATAGAAGCGGTACATATGTGTAGAATCTATAGACAATTATAGAATCTGTGCAATGTATAGAATCCATACAAAATACTATTTAATTTTTTTGAATCAGTCATTAATTACTTAAGAAGTAAATTAAATGCAAAATCAAATCTATTTGATTGTATATAATAGAATCTCTTATTGAATCTCTTAATGAATGAATTATTTTATACTTTTTATTCTTTATCATATTAGCTTTAGACGTTGCATTTTTTATTGTATTTCGCTGATTAATAATTTGAATTTATCTAATTCGTAATTTGCTGTGTTATATATATGCAATCAATGCAAAAACAACTCAATCATTCAAATTTTATTTACTTTTTTACGTATTGTGCATTTTCTGTTTTTGTTATAGGATTTAATAATAATTTCATTTGACCTGTCGAGCGTTTTCAGAGCTGAAGCTTTAATATTTTCATTTATCTGTCAATTAAAAAAAAAAAGATTTTTTTTCTGTTTTACAGCCCCTCCCCCCATCTCCCCGATGACATTGGGAGTCTCCCCTGCATAAAAATTTAGCATTATGAAGTCTAGTTTATTATTTTATGGATAAATTGTTTGTAATATTGAAATTGTAGCTTGTAAATACTAGACAATGTCAAAGATGTAGCATCTATCTGAACATATCTTTTTATTATTTTCACGTTTTGAAATTCAGTTCTGAACATTTTGCTCGATCAATTTTTCATTTCTTTGTGAAATTTCTGATGTTAATATATTTTGTCATTTATATATATATATATAGTATAATATAGCTGATCTTTGTGTTTATAAAAAGGTGTTTTTC
Source organism: Oconnorella tubifera (assembly GCA_034700105.1). NCBI lineage: Eukaryota > Metazoa > Annelida > Clitellata > Enchytraeida > Enchytraeidae > Oconnorella > Oconnorella tubifera. Next base: position 2,996 of record JAQIXG010001763.1, on the reverse strand, counting down.
GTTTAATTTGTTTATTTTAAGCTGATATTACATTTTAAATAAATGATAGTTTTACTTTACTTAAAATAAAAGAATTTGCAGCAGCTAATATTGACAAGTGCTATTTTAAAATTAATTTTAAATTTTTTTAAATCTGATTGGGAGAGGCCCTTTCTGCCGCTGGGTTCTATTATTTACTGGTCAAACGATATGTAAATAAATTCATGGGGGAGACATACGATAAATGAACCTAGTCGTATATTCCATTCTCTAATTAAATTCCTCCAATTTATAAATATAGCGTGTCTAAAATTAGTTGTGCTAAAAATAATTCCAGAAATTATGGCTTAGAATTAAGGTTAGAGTAAGAATTTGCCTAACCTAAACCTAACCCTAATCCATAAATTTCGATGCTTTTTGCTGCAGCTATTTATAGAAGTGCTATATTTTTAAATTGCTTCAAGTCAATCATTTCAATTTGCTAATTACAATATACAATCAATAGGCTTACTATAGTCAAAGAACGACTTATAGTTTCAATAGATTAATTTGGGGGGGGGGGGTATTATTTATTATTTACAGTAATAACTGGCCCACCCCGCAGGCTACAGAGCGAGGATTAATATAACTAGTGGATTGTTCATTAATTTTTTATCACTTTGTTTCTATGGCGTAAAAACGCATAGGGCGTTTTTAAGGATTTGAAAATTAGGGGTAGTGGAATTTAATGTTAGAAATTACTTATAATTGTAATAGGCAAACTGTCAACTGCATTTTGAATTCAAACTAATATCTTTTAAAAATTATAACAATGTTATAACAGGATTCAAATTTTAAAACGAATTTAGAAGTGTCAAAAAGATCAAAATTTTCGCAATTCATTTAAAATTTTATTCATCGCATTAACGATGTAAAATCATTGTATACACTTGATGCATCGCGTTTAAGTATGATTTACAAATTCTTGACGCATCGCGCAAACGTATGATCTACAAATATCGTCACGTGTCTTTTACGTCACGTGACAGGAAGTATTTTTGTTTAAATTCTCTAGTCCTAATGTCCTTAAAACCAATCTATTCCGACATACTCGGCGATTACTCGGCATATTCGGCGTTTTATAAGAACTTTAATTCTTTTAAAAAGGTGTGCGTAAAAATATCAAACTTAGGTAATTCAGTAAAAAATAGAGCTATTGTTATGCATGCAGGCATATTTTAGTTAAATTAATAAGCTACTTTACTAGTTTGTTTCTATTTTAGAAAAATTTAACATTGTAATTATTCGAAAATAAAATTAAAACTAAATTTTCTACAATTATTCTAATAAGTGTGATCAGCGTCAGTATTTCTGTACTGTAGATAATTACAAACAATTATCAACTTAATATAGGACTATATAAATTTATTTCTATAACATTACTTATATGTTTATAACTAAGTCACAAGTTCAACAAGTATTCGTCGAGCATAATTCTATATTTATTGTTTTACATATTTTTATATTATTATATTAACACTAATTCTAGATTTCACATTTTTGCTTATACGAAACGATGTATACTTAACGGTAAATATATTTTCGAAATATCACATTTGCACCGTTATGAGATATATAGGCTTCAACGGATATACATATTTTACCTTCGCGGTGTCTCTTAATTATCAAGTTTAATTATTATATTCAATTTGCGAATTAACCATGAAATGTTCGCGCCAAGATGAGAACGTATATAACGTAAATAAAAGAAACACCTTTTTTAAGCTGACCGATAGTTTCTAGTTTTTTTCCACTCGTTAGTCGCCGGTTATATTTGAATGGCTTTCAATTATTTAAAAGGATTACACTGGTTGATCCAAGATGCTTATCACAAGTAAGTTCGATACAGCTTTTATAATAATGTTATAGTTTTAAGGACACTTCGTCTACAGACATTTGGTCTATCGACATTTGATCTGTTTCACATCTTCGCGATAGCTGAAACTCTAACGCTAACCCTAATATCGTAGTAGATTAATTTTGGTAGAACAAGTGTCTGTGGACGAATTGTCGTAGACGAAAAGTTCTTAGACTAATTGTCGTCATACCCTGTTATAGTAACTATATTATTAGAATATAGCTATAGATTGCATTACCTTAATAAGCACATAATTATAACTGCAATTATTTAATACATATTTGCAAATGCCCCCCCCCCCTGATTTAGAGAGTACATGCTTTTACATAAAAAAATGTGGCGAAAATATATTTTCATTAATAGGTGGCTCAATGTGAATAATAGAATAATCTGTAATAATAACAATCAACTCTTTTATTAAAAACTGAATGAAATTGCAACTCGTTTAATGATAGACATGCCATTGTAGTTTTATTAACAAATAAAAGCTAAGCTAAATTAGGGTTAGGGTTATCATCAATCTCATCGTCTAAGTATTAGCCCTAATCGCACTCTTTCATACAATAATAAGCGTATCATTAAAAACACACTCCCCAATCTATGCTGCATTTTCCACCGCAAATGACGCGCAGCTCACGTGGAGCAATGGCGGCCGAAAGTATATCGAAAGAAATCTTGTAAGTGGTCCCTCCGGTGGTACGGTAAAGTCCTGGCGCCAGTCCAGGATTATAGAGTCCGGAGTCTCACAGAGTCTTGACAATCCCAGAGCCCTGGATACTTCTGTGTGTAGTACAGGGTCAATATATGGCAAAATGTATAGTGCGGATCAAAAATGTAGCTTGAACCGAAACTGGAGTCAACTGGAGACACAATTGTGAGAAGAGAAGTGAAGTGCAGTGCATACTTGATATTGGAGATTTTGAACAACTCTGGACCTACTTTGACACAATGTATTTGGTCTGTGTGTGAAAGTGAGGCCAGTGTGGTTTACTATCTCTTCAAACCCTCAACCTTCGTCACAATTCAACTTCATCTAGGGGCCTACCTACTGGAGTAGATTATTTATTCTTTATTCACAGAATACAATCATCGTATACAAACATCAGTATACCATCAATCA
>JAQIXG010001762.1:0-20305 GCA_034700105.1 Oconnorella tubifera | reverse complement strand
ATGATTTATAAATTGCTATTGCAATTTATAGAATCATTATAATAGTTAACGCAATGATAGGCCTACAATATTTCTGAAAAGTTGAGCTTTTAGTTTTACTCATGTATATATATGAAACTCAATTGCAATTAAACATTGTTTTTATTTATTGCACTAACTAATGCAATCGAATGCAATAAATATTTGGCTTTAATTGTTATTTAAAATAATAATCTCTGTATGCAATAAAATTTTCCAAAACTTCTAAAGATTTTTGCCCATAAAAATAGTATAGCCTACTTTCTGACTTTTGAGTGCGATAAATGTTCTCGAAACATTTCATTAATATTGAATTATATGCAATTGCTACTATATTTAAATATTGATATTATTTACTGTGCTCGATACTAATAAAACTATATACATATATTTTATGTATATACATTTAAATAGGCCTATATGTTGGAAAAGTTTGTGGTATTTCTATTTTACAATCAACGTTATGTTTACCATATGTATAGTGAAATGTTTATGTGAAATAAAATTCAGGCATTTTTTACGCCTCCCCCTACTGGATTTTTTAATATACTGATATCGTAAATATTCAAAATAATCATTTGTATACTGCCACGTCGATATAGCTTCTATCGAACACAACGTTTTCATTATTATAAGAAAATCGATTGTTAACTTAACTGCTCATAATTTCTCACGCTTCGTTGCTTCAGACTTCATGCTTTTTCTTTTTCGTTCGTCACGCCTGAGTTGCTCTCATTGTTCGAAACCATTGTTGTGACGAGTATAGAAGAAAGATATAGAAGAAAATTCGTAGGCTGGCGATATATTAAAAGCTTTATTATTTATTATACAGCTATATTTACGTTTGCACACCATTATAGAATCCTTTATAAGCAAAACAATTTCTATTTCGTATCACGAATGTTTATTTTGGCGTGTGCAATGCAAGAATTGTAAAAGGATTATTGAAAACGAGGTGAAATTTTAGTTAAATCTTTCATTTCAACTTGTTTTGTAGTCAGTTATTTTATTCATATCTCGCATATTCTAGACTTCGCATAATTAGATTCAATTAACTTAATTTAATTTTGCAGTTAAATATATCAAAAAATCTAAACACACTTTATATATTTTCACAATAATCAACAATTAGAAGATAAAAATGTATTTAAAAATCGTAAAAAATAACAGTAAAAATACGGCAATACAAATTTTACACTGGTATTGAGTGCAATGTACTGTTATTTATAACTGATACCTTCTTTCATTATAACGAAAAACTAATGTACCTTTTCTGCATTAGCTAACAACATTAAACAACTTTTAGTTTAATAAACGTTAATTAATAAAGTGAAACACTGACACGTCTTACAGTTATTATGTTCCATTCAAATTAGCATTCACTATTTGCATTGATGATTCATAATAATAATAATAAAAAATAATAATGGAAATAGATTAGATGACTATTTTCGTATGCGCACACGAATATTTAAAGTTGATTTTTATGATTGAAATTGTTTATTATATTGTATTATTATTATTATTGCGTGACTATAAATACACCAATCACTTTATTCAATAGACATGTTTTTCACATTTTAACTCATAAACATGTTTTTTAAACGTATTAAATATCGGTATTATTATTATAATAACAAAATATTTGTTATTGTCAGCCTTTTATAATCTTTTCACAGAATACAGTGTAACAAATACTTGCGAAAAGTTATAACTACTCAATGGCATATCTTATTATGCTAACAAATGCAAGCATAACTGAATTTCTATAAATAACAAGTATATAGTGTTTTTATTATTATTGAATATCTATTTTTTTCTATTTCATTGCCCTGGTATAACAGTAACATTTTCATAAAGGATAGAACTATTGTATTTTGACAATTTTTCAGTAAAATGATTGATATGCGTCCTCAATTTTAGAGCAACGGAATAACGTATAAATTGTTGTAATAAATGTTAAGTTATTTACAAGCCGAATATAAAATTAATACATAGTAACACAGACATAACTGTTATTTGACAAAATACTGAAGCGTTCATTTTTGTGTCAATTGACACAAACAATAAATGCTTTAATATTTAGTCTATTAGTATTCAGAGCGTATTTTTACTCTTAGTTTTTTCATACGCTTTTAGTTAGTAATCATTTCTTATTATACAGCATACCATCAACTGCCAATTCTTTGTTTAAACATGTAACGCAATCTGATATTTATACGTCTATCACGAATTTGTCTGTGCTGGTCTTAAATCATGGTTATAATAGCAGCAATATTATAATTTCATCGTACTTTATTACTTTATTCTTTTGGCTTGAATGCGTCTATAACATATACTTCTGTTTAATAAAAAAAATACTGAATTTCATAAATAAAGATAACACAATTGTTGTTTGTATTACTACAAGTCATTTGCCTTTGAAAGAATTTCTTAATTTCAAGTTAGGCTACTATGATAAAGCATATTCTTTAAGGAGGCATATTTTATATAAACAATTTGAAATATTATCCGCAACAGCTTCTTGAACACCAGTTTTGGGAGTATTAGTTTTTGTATAATGTTGATTTTTGTATAGTGATGTGTTGATTTTTTGGACCAAATAACCGAAAACAAACCTAAACATTATGTACAAAACTAAGCATTGACTATTCGAACTGACCGTGAGCCGAAATAACGTAGGTATATGCAACAATTTTACCAAAGTAACTAAATGAATATTAAAAATCCCAAACTGAACGTTGGCATTATAGTTCTCAGTTAAATTCTAGCTCGTGTAACCTATTCGAACTGTTAGCCATTGTCAAATCATAATCAGAAACAGCATTAAAGTTAAAAATAAACTTGTTATAATAATGGGATCTTTCTTCAAGCTTTCGTGAGCACTTTGTCGCTATGCTATGTTGTATTGTGTGGACGCCTTCAGTCACGTATTTGGCGAGTATCCAACCAGGCATGAAGAGAAACCATTGTATGAATCACAATAAAAAAAACACAGAGAGTTCATATATTTTCGCTGCAGTCATAGCGGGAGTCCCGACCCCATGGAATTGTCAATTTATTTACATAATATTTATAATTACACAAAGATTTCTTATGGTTGTTTCTTGTGCTGATTTTTATGATTTTTGTGCTTGTCTTTTATGTATTTCTTTGTTGTTTAAAATGCCTCGTAACGAAGTTTTGTTTCTAAGAAAGAAAAAAAGTCAAAATAGTTTTTCAAGCTAAACCCCTCACAAGGATAAATATTCTCGGATCCTTAAAATAATTTTCCGTGTCACGGATGAGAGCTAAACTGAGTAGTAGCTGATTTGATGACAATACTTTTCTTATCTGATTCACGCCTTCAACGAAATGAATTTTTCTTCTAATTTTGCCTCGTAACATTATTGCACTTAGGATGTTTTCGTAAGCAGCGAGCGAGAGGTATGGACCTACTTTCTGCATTATTATAGTAAATAAGTTTTGTAGAATATCGTCGCACGCTTTTAATGCAGATCAATAATATTTACTTCTAAGTTTAAATCATCTTCAGGAATTAGGATGTAATTACAGTTGTTTAGGAATGCTTTCTTTTATTATATTCATAGGCGTTAAGGTTTTTTTCTTATAAATTTTCATTGTCATTTATTTACTCTTGAAATGAATAGGTTGACTATGTTTGTTATTTTTATGAGGTTATTAAATGAATATCATTCGTTTTATATAAATTTATTTAGACGATGAGAAACTGATGTAGTTTGATTTTGTATTCAGTTAATAAACAACTAGATTTATACTATGTAGTTTAATATATAATATTTATATTACATTACATGGTATATATGTACTGTAGATCTAAATGTAGGCCTATCTATAAATATATAGTGATTGTAATTAAAAACAGATTTATACATATAAGCAGCAGTGTATACCGCACCGGATATTGCTTAAATAGGCATTAGTTGTAAGAGAGTAAAATAGTTCAGATTCGCTCTGACAATAAAACTGTATGTATTATTTCTTTAAGTATAAACTTGACAGGGTTACTTCAATATCTTCTAGATAATGTTAGGCCTACCATAATCCTGTAGATTTTTACTTTTTCACTTTTATATTTACTATCCTCTACCTATACTCATTGGAATGATTTAAAAGTTGTCAATTTTCATCGGACAATTAATTGTTTTTGTCAATGACGCTTCCTGAATTTAATTTATTAAAAAAAAATCAGGATCCGGATTCCACTAAAAGCTCTACTTATTTTAATCTACATCTTGTCTATAAGATTCAACAGGAATATTGCTTGTTTTCATAAATATAAACCCACACCATTTTGAAATCTTGACAATAGCTATCTTGTATTTATCATGTTGGTCAAATACAATCATGCCGATAGCTAATATTCAATCGATCATAGAGTACTCGCAAAATAATCGCTTTGTCAATTAATCAATTAGACGATTAATTGATTAATTGATCACTCAACGTTTGTGCTGAAAGGTTCTAATTACAGTTTTAAAATTATCGCCTTGATTACTAACAGTTTATTTTCAACCTACAGTCTACTCATGCAGTTTATTTGCTATGATTTCAATTTGGCGATATCTGATTTAAGTTATCTCTGATATTAATTACTACTATAGAGAATTAGCACGTGCAGATTGAATTCGTTATTCTTTCATCTGTTTCTATGATATTATTATGCAGTTCAGTAAGTTTCTTTATAATGGTTGTGTCGAGTTCCTAACTTACACGAGTAAATCGGCTTTTAAAATTTAATTCACAGCAATTCAATTCAATCGTTTAATTTAATATGTCAACCGCATATTTATAACAAAAGTAAAGTTCGTATATAAAACACTAAACAACAACGAATAAAAGGTAAAACTATGGACAATAACACATATAACTGCATATAACTGTGAAAACAATTATCTATACTGGACACTTTGAAAACGCGTATGGCAGCTATAAAAGAGCCGAGCTGAAAAAACTCATACAAAATTTAAAAAATGTAAACTAAGAAATTGGCGCAAAATTTACATTTACAAAAGATTTACATTAAGTGTCCATTTTAATGCACATACGATCTTTAGTGTTTTAAATAGCATTATTATAACACTTGTCGTAAGCCAGTTGAAGATGCATAGTATTACACTTGTTTTGTAGAATTCATCTGGTTTTTTATTTTCTGTGTACTATAGTTGTCTTAGCTTTATAGCTTTCTATGGCCTTGGCAATCCTTAAATATTGATGAGAGGCCTTGGAGTTTTTTGATAATGCACTTTAACTTTGTAAAAATAGAATGTCTCTTATTGACAATTAATTTGTTATGGTATGACTTCATGAAAATAATCTCAGTTTTAAGAATATTAAATAGCTTCATTGAATTTAAGTATATTTAAACAAATAGACTATTAATTGTGCACATTAGACATCTATAGTTTCAATACTAGTTCATGTTTGGTATGTAGGTGTTAATCTTAATGAAGCTTAATTTAATGCAATTCGGTCACAAATATAACAATTATTCGTCGAATAATGACAGAATATAGGCTGCCATTTGGTTCTTTTTGCACAATGCATCGTATTGCAACAATGAAATGAAGCTTATATCGTATTTTTATTTCATACATAATCTTGACTTTAATGCTAATTTTTTCTTTGATACAGCTTACCTTTTAAGTTTTCCGTTACTATTCAAGTCATCTCATTCAAGTCATCAATTGCATTTCATTTTTAGCAAGAAATTCTTACCTGTTAAATGAAAACTATATAGGCCTACTATAATATAGGTCAATAAAATTTTTTATCACAGTATTGTATTGCGCATTGAACAATATCATGAATGCATCCAGAACGTTCTGCTGTGAAGACAAATAATTCACAACCGTTGTCATTTTTGCTAGTCCTCTTTCTGGGTCGTTTCTCTAGTAATTGTTTGAAAAGAAAGAGTCTGGGTGTGTCAGTAATTAGCCAGTGACACCTGCATTGTCAGATCGATGAATTCAATCGACGGATTCATTATAACATAGATGTCTTCACGTTGCTTCGATTTTTTTGCTTTGATGCGCTGATTATAGAGACTCGCGCTCAGATTATGTTTTAAAAAAAATTGATAGACGGCTTCGAAGAAGATGAGTTGAGATGGATTTAAAAGATTGCAATCTTTCGTGAAATACTTGAAAAGAGTGCACTGTAATTCACAGGGAAAAGACAATTTTTAATTAATTTAAACTGTTCAAGGTAAATGAAAAAGTGTGATCCGTAATATGTGGGCGATATATTGTTGGGGCTCTTCGTCACATTTGAATGTTATACGGTCTCATACATCATTCGTATGCCTAGATAAATTGTTTGAATGTAAAATATAAAGATCGATGTTTACTAAAATGGAAGCATTTTAAATTTATGGACATCCTGTATGATAAGATAGATTTCTCGTATACTGTATGTCACAACAAGTTATTATTGATTTAGTAAAAAAAATGGATGCAAATCATGCAATATAGTTTATACTGTACAAAATGCAGTGTAATTGATAGTAAAATACTGCTAATACAATTGCACGATATGCTTGAATCATGCTTGGTAGACCTTTATTTATAAAGTACTGCTACAAGAAATATTATGCTATTGTGAGATGTGACAGAAGCTCTAACATTAATCTTAGTCAATCAACTAGTTGCCCTAGGACAAAAAGGTTCTAAAAGCTTTGTCCAATATTTCGAATTATTCAGTTATTTGTCAGTGCTGCAGTTTACTCATTTTTTTGATAAATGAGATTCAATTGAGTTATAAAAGTCTAGATTTCGGATATGTACGTCATCGGCTATTTGTTATTATATAGTATGACTAATTTTGAGCTGAATTACACGACTCATACCCAGAATCTTTAACAAGAATTAAGTAACAACATCGCATTTCAATTAGTGTTCCAATCGTCACGGTTGTATATAGCAAATATGTAAATATAGCTTATTCTTATGTTATGTTCTACAAAACATATTACACTCTATTACCTTTGATTTATCAATTATTTTAAAATAAATTTGAATAATTCTACTTTTACCTTAAAGATAGGCTAAAGTACAAAAAGATCCTCTAACGAACTACACAGAATGTATTATGAAACAGTTTTAGACTTTTTCAAGAACATAATATAATATATTATGTTCTTGCAATAATAGTCACACTGGTTGAAACCAAAGAGAATTTTTATTCATAGTAGTTAAAGTGAGTGAATATAAATGTTAAATATAGACCGTCAAAGCAATAAAATTGAGTCAATTCAATACAATGTAATTAATAAAAATTAAAATATCAAGTAATAGAATGAGTCAATTTAATAAAATGTAACCAATGCCAATTAAAAAATTGCATGCATCATAATTGTTACAATCTTTGCTTTTCAGAAATGCTTTTAAGTCAGAAGCAGAATTCACACATCACTGAATCAAACCCAACGTCCAATAGCAATCCACCAATCTCCCCCGTCTCCGTCATCTCCTCCCCTGGCCTAGATTACAACCACGTGACCAGCTCCAACCAATTAGAACTCTCGACGGGAAGCGCCAGTGCCTTCGACAGTAGTAGTGAGGATGAGAAGAATTTCAAAAGTTTAGACATTTCTCGGCATACATCCTTGACGAAAATAAACAATATTTCCGAAAGTACGAATCATTTTGACGAACTTTCTTCAACCGCTTCTTCATCACCTGAAATGACGGATCGATTCAGTCCTTGCAAGCGCCCAGTGCCCCTCATTACTAACTTCTACGATAATAGTTACTACGATAGTTATCACTCATCGACGATGCTTAATTGCGAGCAGATAAAAACGCTGGAATCTCGCGGATTGGCTGAATTTGCGGACGAATCGGAAAACGCGAGAAGAAATGAAAATGATGGGCATAATCGTGGGAATGATTCAAGATCTGAGGTTTTCTCGAGAATTGGCGACGCTATTTCTTTGATAACGAATTCACCGGATGAAAAGGAAAGAATGGTGAGCGAGATGATTGCTGATCTCCAGCGCATTAAGGAGTCTATTCAGTTGGAAAAATTTCAGCAGAAGTCCAGCACGCCAGTTTTAACACACGAGCGCTTGAATCACTTTCAGGAAACCAGAGCGTCATCTTTTGCGAATCATTACCCGCAGTTGCATAGTAAAGTAAATCACAGAACAAGTCCATACTACATCCCACATCATCGCTCTTCTATCATATCACAAGGAGACATCACACCACCTCCTTTACTGATTGATATCCCAGAGAGTATAAACTTGATCCAAGATTCTCCTGATACCAGCGCGTATAAATATCAAAATAAAATGCCTACTCGTAGAACGCCGCCGGATTCATCAACTATGGAATTACCTTTAAATTTAAGCAACCATCACTCGACAAAGGGAGTTGAATTAGAGCGAGGCACATTTGAACATGATGTTAACGTAACGATGCGATATGATCATAAGACACCCCAGATATCATCAATGTCATCACGAGATTACTACAGACAACTTCAATCGGAAGAATGTAGCAATATTGTGAATAAATTAAAATCTTCTCCATATTCCGTATTAAATCCCCCTTTATCCCATCCTGGAATTCAGTTTTCCTCTTCTAAGGATAACGATAGTTACAGTTCTTCAACATTTTTCAAACCTGCATTTAGTCCCTTGAGTAAACAACAAAAAGATTACGATAATGGTTATGAGATGGGAACATCACCAGGTAGATCATTCAAATCAGAGAGAACATCAAATTCAGGTGTCTACAGAGAAATTCGACCAATTGAACAAGTGTTGCCAATTCATACTATCAGTGGTAGATCAGACGCGGATTTTTATCCAAGAAATTATAATCGCATTCAATACGCTGCAAGTGACTCAACAATCTATGATCCGGACTCTACGGCATCTAAGGTAGCTTTTTCTAATTTAAATCTTTATTTGTAGTTTGAAGTTATTGCTTGTAATGTTTTTTTTTCATATTATCAAATGTTTAAATATTTGATATATTTATTGTTGGAAGCCAGATTCAGCAACCCTTAAAAGATGATGGTTTATTTAAGAATGAATCAGTATTGTTGACTTAACTTATTGTATTTACTTATTTTAATTTTTTTTTACTTACATTTAAAGATATTTAGTGATTTTTAATTAAGATTTTGGAATATAACTGTATGCTTAATGGGTAAATTATTGCTTTAAAACAAATTACAATATCAAATTATATTTGTTTTTTTCAGATTAATTTCAAACAAAGTGAACACATGCGTGATTCATCAGATAGATTTAATAGCCATGTTTTTCAAACATCATTATCATCACAATCAGCTAACTATAGAGCCTCCAAGCCTATAGGCTCAACGGCTGACCAATCAGCACTCGTGACACTTTCCGCAGCTATGCAGAATACACTGGCCAATCAGAAACTTCCAAACAAACAGCATCAGGTTGAAGGGCAAGCTCAGCAACATTCGATGCACAATGTTCACCAGCTTGACTTGAATCATGAACAAGGAAAGACGATATCAGTAAATGGCAGTAATGTTACCGCTTCTCAGCAGAAACAAGGTATTTTCAGTTAATGATTAATTACCATTTATTATTACCATTATAATTAATGGTTAATTATCATTTGGGTGTTAATTTGTATCATAATGATTTCATTTTTCAAAGAAATTACTGTAGTCTTAAAAAGATACAGATTCAAAGATTTTGTGTTCTAGGGTCTTGCTTCTATCTGCAGCTAAATAAACTGCCTCGGTTTTGAGCAATTTTTATTAATTAATATTAATATAAGATTGTTAAATCGATAAAGTAATTAATACTTACTAATAGTTTTATAAGGAATGATTTATAATATGATATCAGTACTGAGAACAATTGTATGAAACGTGAGCGGTCCGACATCAGCTGTACTTTTATATAAAGATATACTTTCATACAAAAATGTACTTGTAATAAAGAGTCACTATATAAAAATTGATTAATTAGTAATCTGTTCCTATCATAATTTGTCGATTTATATTGTTATAATTCTGTGATATCTGATATAAATAATTAATTATCTTATTGCATTCATTTATTAAGATACCTTCATTCTTATCAAACAGTCAATGCTTGCAAAGTTTTATCATCTACTGATAAAATTCAAAAGGCTTGATAATGACTAAGATGCATTAATTTAAATTTCATGCATTGTATTCTTTATCATTGTGATTGACATTAGGTCATCAGCTAATGCATTTCTCATCGTATGGTCTAAAACCGCATGACAAATAAGTATTGTACTTTGAATTTTAAAGAATTATCTTTTAAATGAATGCCAATTAATTAATCAGTTGATTAAAATGCTCTGAGGTGTTCTCTTACACATAGTTTTAACATAAAATTCCATAGAACTTTGTTGTAATTCTAACTTGCCAAATGTGGTTGTTATCATAAATTCTTTGTCTATTGTCAGTTGGTAAAACTACAGTTATTATTAATGAATCTTATTGTATCATCATTGTTCTTCGCTGTAGACTTAGTTCCTGTTAATGAATATGTCATGATAAAAATGAATTTATACTAAAGAAAACTAGTTTCAATTAAAGAAAACTGACTTCTTATACTTTAAAATAGAATTTGGTATAACAAATTGAAAGATAAAATATGCAGAACTACATGATGCAAATGTTATATTCAATCTATTATATAGATTTATAGATTCTATTATTAATTCATTTAATAATAGAATCCCATATTATAAAGTTATAAAATACGACCTGAGATAATCATAAAATAAGTAAATAATTTTAAATTACAGATTTTCTCTACAGAAATTACAAATCTTACTGATTTTTATAGTTAAATTTAGTCGAAAACTGTTGACAAAATTCCAACTGTTGATGCCTGTTTTTGTATACATTAAAGATCATCATTATGTATCATATTTTATTTCCATTTTAAATGTTCTACAGCCGATCGTCAGTCGAAGCCAAAGATGATCAGAATCTGTAAGCCAAACAGAACGGATATACAGAAGTCAAAGGTGAAGCGTCCAATGAATGCATTCATGGTTTGGGCAAAGGAGGAAAGACGCATGATTCTCAGATCTTGTCCTGACATGCATAACTCCAACATCAGCAAAATACTTGGTCAGTGAATTAAAGCTCGCAAAGAGATTATTTTGAAATAATGTTAGATGCATGCTGGTAGTTTTGAGCTTACACTGTTAATGGTATGGAAATTCAAACGGCAAACATAAATATATATACCCACAAACTAATAAAAAAAAAACTAATAAATATCCTACAAATATCATTGTATTTAGGCTTATTTTGTCAAATAATTCTAAAATTGAAAATATATTTTGAACAGCTATGGTTAGGTCTATAGATAATAACTTATTAATAACTATTACATCATATGCTGAAAAAGCCTGTCGCAGCGTATGATTATATTTTGTAACAATCGCTTTATTTATGATAAACCATAGTCATTAAATTTATGATAAACCATAGTATATTAAATTATTGTTTTATTATAATTTCAATAGAGTGACTATAGTTGAACTAAATATATAATTAATTGGATTACTGGATTATGCATTAATTGGATTACTGCATTATGTTCTTGCATATGTTGGGTATTTAAAATGTTATAAATTCTACATAAAGTATGTTTCAAACAATGAAATATTAAGTAAATATTAAGTTTTCTGTACAGGAGCTAAATGGAAAGCAATGTCAAATGCTGAGAAACAGCCTCATTACGAAGAACAATCACGTCTCAGTAAATTACACTTGGAAATACATCCTGATTATCGCTATAGGTACATTTAACAATGTATTTGCATTATTTGATTTTGCAAGGTTCTTTTTATTTCATTGCTATTGTTACTATTTGTAATTACGTCAACTGAAGGCATAAGATAAATTATTCTATCAACTGTATAATCATTAATGGTTAATTTATGTATGGAATGTTATTTAATCATGCTCGTGAATAATGCATGAACTAAATATCAACCTGTTGTTTCTGGTTATTCAATATTCAAGTCACTTGATACTTTATGCGTGCAATTCTAACATTTTATGTTTTTTCTAAGACTTCACAGTGTGCGGAATTGTATTAGGTTGTAACATTTCATGTCTATCAAGTGGTTTACCAATAAGCGGCTTAAGAAAATTGCTTGTAAAGACAATATTTATCTTTGGATAGTATAATGTACATGTGTAACCAACTACTAATCATAATTACACTTTTTATATAAAAAAGATATAAATATGAAAAATACTGTATCTTATAATATTATTTATATTTAGGTTATACTTTAGTGAGTTTATTTATCTTTGATTTTATTGCAGTTGCTTACAATATGCTTTAAATAAATATATTATTTAATATTTTTAGTACCTTTTACTTATAACTTTTGTGAATTAAACGTTATTTGTTATCAGACTCTTTTTGTTATTAGATAAAGCTAATAAAAAAAGTGATTTTTTGTTATTATTTCAATTTTAAGTAAAAATTTCGATATGTTGATAATATTAGTCATAACATTGGTTTTTATTTTGATCTGGCAGACCAAGACCAAAGCGTACGTGTATTGTGGATGGAAAGAAACTTCGCATCTCTGAGTACAAGCAGTTAATGAAGGCAAGAAGACAAGAAGTGAGACGAGGATGGAGCAACTCAACACCTTCTGATGACAACAACCCAGAAATTGGTATGTCACTGAAATGCAATTTTTATTTCAATATTTGACCTAAATTAGTATCCTTTTTAAATTTGTATAACTGTATTTTTGTTTCTTAGGTATATTCAGTAATAAAATGACAAGTAATTAGCACAGAATCTATTTTGTGACATACTGTTAATTGTGAGTTCAAAAATTCAGTAACTGGAAACAATTGACTTTTGTAATTCAATTTACTAAATATTATTTTCTTTGTGAATGCAAAGGAAAAATTAAGAGTGCAATAATAGAATACAAATTTGAATTGATTATTCTGCTTGTTTTTAATATTTTTCATTAAATAGATATATACAGTCATTATGGAAACGAATGCTGGCAGTCTTTTAATTAATTACCTCTTTTCGAAAATCGAACTATTTTGATGTATTTAAAAATGTTATTACAAGATTTTCCGCATTTACAACTTTCATACTTTTTCTTACTATTTTGCTTATAGCATATCACTTAACGAATTACTAAATCTTTTAGCAAGTTTTGCCTACAACTTAACATGGATAATAAACATTAGTTTTATATATTTTAGACTCTGGAATACTACCTCTACAAAATCTTATCCCCTATAATGACAAGTACACTTCCCATCGTTCTCTATCCTCATCGACTCCTGATTCTATTTCAAGTGCACATTCTTCACAATCATCAACCCGCCAACTCTCTCCCACAGCATATCACCATCAGTATATTTTAGTTGACGATTGCGTCGACTGAATACCGGACTAAAGTTACTATACGACACAGGTATACGTCTCTCAGATGGATTACCTAAGTAATTATAAACACCTTTTTAACCGGCCTTTTCAACTGTATTTATTATGTTAATGAGTGTTAAAATCATTCTATACATTCCTGACTTAATTAAACTGTTGATCATTATTTCTGCATGAGCAGCATGGATGGTTTCATTTGAATTTGTTGGAAGTCTGATTAAGGATTTAATTGCATTGTATATATTATGTTATATAGATTTGTTGGATAATTTTAATTATAAAATCAGGTTTTGTGCTTTTAAGGTTGATGTGTATAATGTACATGTATACTGGTAGAATATGAGCATTTTTAACAAGTTATCAACTTTGTTTGTTGTTTATTGAACTTATATATAAATACAAATTATCAAATTGATATTTGGTAATTTGTCTAAATTAGACTTAATTCAAATAAAGTACAATCAGACTTAACCTTTTGAATAATTAACATTATGAATCAATCATACATTTATTGAATTTTTACATATTATTTTACTCTGATTTGTTATCAGTTTAATTGAAGAGTTATTTTAAAATCAAATGCAAATTACTTAGTTTTCATTTATTAATTTTTGTCCACTCAGTTTGTTTATCTTTTATATTCAGTTATTAATGTGAATATTCATTAATTTCACATTCCTTTGCCATTTTTGTATATTGTAAATTTGTGTATTTTATAGTTAGGGTATAGTGTTAACAAATATTTATTATTCATAATGCATAATTGAATCACTGTTGGTATATGGATGGTTATCTTATATCAGTAGCCTGATAGTATTGTTTAAACAGAGCAGCACTTTATTTTCTAATTTCAGCTTTGGTATTTTAATGATGGCTAAATACAGCAAATAATAATAATGTTTTTTGATAGTTATTTGCTACAATAACCATATAATATTAAGAATAATATCTATATGAACATAAAGCCAAAATAACTATTGTCACAGATCATGATTTTATTAAGTGCCTTGATTTTGACAGTTTATTTTTACATTGTGTTGTCCATATGAAATTTAAATTACAATTAATAGACTTTTTACTATGTGTTTATATTCACATATTATCTAGAATTAACATATATCTCATGCTTCTGACTATCTTCTGTTCAATTAGAATAGCATTCAAGCTTCTTATCAAGCTTCTATGATAATTTATTACATTAAATTGCTTCATAATTTATTTCATTGTGGTTTATACCTATAATTTATACTCTAGCCGGATTTAGTGGTATTTGAACGAAGTGCATCTGCACTAATGTTATTAACATGTATAGCATTGTGAAGCTATGTGTGGTAGATTGTTTTTTGTATTTTTATCAGATTTTAAAATGTATTTAGATGCGCAGTTTTTAAGACTTTTCGTAGAGACTTTCCATCGTGTATTACTGTAAAATTTGCTTAAATGCTTTCGTATCGTTCGCAGCACTAATTTAACTTGCTATATTGGAAAATGGTATTTCTTGTAGATTTGTACAGTGACATTGATTTTATAACTGCCAGAAAAAAGCTTCTAGTTCTATTTTACATTCTGTAAAATTACTAAATGTGTATTATAAATTTCATTAAGTTATTTATACCTTAAATGGAGCATTAAAATGCATTACATTGAAGTAAACTGATAATTGCTCAGTTCTGAATCTAATTACACTAAGTAATTATTAGATAATATTCTATTATGTT
Organism: Oconnorella tubifera; assembly: GCA_034700105.1. Taxonomy (NCBI): domain Eukaryota; kingdom Metazoa; phylum Annelida; class Clitellata; order Enchytraeida; family Enchytraeidae; genus Oconnorella; species Oconnorella tubifera. The sequence goes on along the minus strand of JAQIXG010001762.1, from coordinate 5,128 downwards.
GTATACTATTTGTATACATATTTCATTGAAAATATTGATATTTGATTGATATATAACCTGTTTTCTAAATATCTATTGCAGGTTTTTGATACACATAATTGGATTTTTATATTTGCATATATTGTGTGCTTTTTAAGGTATACAATATGTTTATTTTGATAGTAGCATTATGTAATCATATGTAATCTTTGACTAAGGTTATTTTTAACCTGTAAAATAGTTTGTTATAATTTGCTGTAACATTAAATGTTTTAATCTTGCTTGTGAAAGAGAGGCCAATGAAGGTGGTAACGGAAATTAAATGCTAGATTTTAGATTTTTCGTGCTTTTAAATAGAATGATTTAATATCAGGATGTTTTTTTCTGAAAAGCTGATAAATCTACCTGAGGCTAAACGGACAATGATAATTCTACCTATCTACATTATTGCTGTTTATTAATAATTAAATAATAAAGATTTTCTTGAATCAAGAAAAAAATATTGATTGTTAACAAATTTTATTGAATTGGTTTCTTAGTTAGATTTTACTTTATGGATTGTAATAATTTTGAAATAAGAACATTTGTTAAAATTCATTATGGATTGCCAACAATGCATATATCCTATTTGAATTTTAAATAAATTTGAAAACTTATTATAGCATGGCTCTGATGATTATAAGATATTTTCAATTTTTGATAATATAATTTTGAGTTGAATTATTGTTATTGAATAATAATAAAGTTTCCTACAATTATTTTGTTACTCATTTTTTGTAATATCGAATAAATAAACATTTGGCGTTTTTACCCTTCCCCCCCCCCCCTCCCTCATAATGGAGCCCATACCAGTAATGCTGATATCAATTATATCTTGGACAGTGATCTAAACCCGCTTAAAATTGATCAGTTGGCTTTCAAGAACTACTATTTCGATAGAACCTCCTCTACTAACAATTTACAATCCTTTGCCCAAACGAAATTTGACCAATACGGGTTTTAAGAATAAATAATTTCAAGACCAGAAGTATTCTGTATGAACTCGTTTAAAAACGATTTTCTCGCAATCTTATTATTTAATTAAAATTTTATGTTATAAAACTTCAAATGAGTTCTGCAGCTATTAATATGCCAGATCATTTTTCTAACTTCATTAATATGACCTCAAAATCTGTCTCTTCACTTCACTCTTTTAATTGTATGCCATATTCATTTTCCACATAGGCATATTTAAGTTTATTCTTGGAGTATTGACTATATTATCCAAATTTCATAAGCAAACTTTTATACGATTTCTTTAATGTTTTCACTAATGACATTGTTTATACGCTACCAAGTAGAAAATCTCATAATTTATTCCATACTCGTCAATTTTATTGATCAATTTTATTTGATTGTGAGGAGATGCTTCGAATTTATTCCGTCTCTAGAATGAAAGGCTAAACAAAATATCTTCCAAAATTTTAAGATATAGGTGTAATTTTACAATTTTGTCTTACAAGTAAATTAATTTGAATTGAGGATGTATTTTAAATTAGAATAAAAAGACAAGACGCAAGTTTAATCAAATATTTTACTCGATTCAAATGTTATGCAATACAGAAGAATCATAAATAACATCAATAATACACAAGAAGACGAGTTAAAGATAAGATACAATAATTCTAATAAAGTTTAACGATTTTAAGTACAGATTTGAAAGTACATTTGAAGTACAGTACAAATTAAATTTATATTGTATATTTAAATAACAAATAAAGTTACAGAACAAATAAATTCAGGTTTTAAGAAATAACATTTTCGACTCTAAATTATAAACCATGCTCGTCATTATAAGCCAATAGACAAAAAACACCAAAAGCTCGATAGATAATGACGAGATAATAAAAAATATTTCTACACTTTGTCCATGAAAAATCAGACAGAATTTGGTTTTTAAAAGTCTATATACGAGCAATAAATTACAATTTAAAATAAATTTGACCAAAGAGATCAGCGAGATCAATAGATAGATCAAGCAAGTCAGGGCGGGTGGGTTGATCACGAGGCATAAAATTGATGGAGTTGATAAGTTTTGAGATCACAGATAACTGTGATCAAAGACGATTGATTATAAAAACGTTCAAGTGCAGAATCTGATCATTACATAGACTCTAGTGGTGAAGAAATCCGATGACCAGTTTTCTCGAAAAAAGTACATTGTACAACACAGAACTCTTTGAACTTCGACAAACCTACAAGAATACAACATTGAAGTTTAATATCATTTAATATCACAAGTACTAGTAAAAATATATTGATTTCTATATTAAATAGTTCAGAGTATATACCGACTCCGAAGCGGTCGCCTGTAGACATTCTGTGAGAACAGAAAGAGCCGCGTGAAGGCAGTCTACAGACAGTTGAGTACAGAGAGGCTATGTATTGCGCGTCGGTACCCCATTGATCTTTCCAGTGCAACCAAAAATACCCAAAATGGGTACATGCACTTTCGTGCATGTTAGTAAAAAACTAAGGGAAGAAATAAAAGTTAGTAAAAATATAAGCGAAGAAATACTAATAAACTATGAATAATCATGACAAGTGCTACGAATTAGCTAATAAACAGCGAGACAAAAAGAATACAAACAACAGATAAATGTCAGATCGCAGTTTTATTAAACTGTCAACAGGATAGCTTAAAAACAAAAGTCTTTGCCTTCTTCTTTACCTATAACCTGTAAATAAGAATAACTAAACCATGCACAGATACAAGTAAAAGCAAAATACAGATAACAAATAAATAAAAGAACAATGCACAGATTCATAAAGAAAGCATTTCAGAATATAATATTTCAACATAAAACATGGTCAATTTGAATGCTAGTAATATTTAGAAATACCAAGAAACAATCCATGATCACGACAAATGCTACAAATAAGCTAATAAACAGAGACAAAAGGAATACAAACAACAGATTAATGTCAGATCACAAGTTTATCAAGCTGTCAAGAGGATAGCTTAATAAAGAGATAGCTTAACAAGTCTTTGTCTACTTCTTCACCTAAAACCTGTTCAATTAGCAATAAGGATAAAATTCATAATTGCATCACATTCAAATAACAAATATCACATTCAAATAACAAATCTAAAAATGCAAATACGAATAACTAAACCATGCACATATAAAAAAATCAAAGAGAATCAATCGAACAACCATGCACATATATAAAGCAATAGAATAAAATATCTGAAAAATAATTGTAAAGATTTAATTCAATAATAAACCATGCAGAAAACATACAATGAAAGCAAACAAACAAATTCATTTCAACTGTTCAATAACACGATATAACATACAATATAAAATAATATAAACATAATCAAAGATAACCAAAAGTTCTCATACTTATAACTAAGCTAGCAACAGGTTAGCTTAATAAACAAGTCTTCGTCTTCTTCTTTACCAAAACCTGTATCTAGCATCAATCCTGATTAAATCAGGATTAATGTCAATACAGCAATGACATGTAGCGAGTCAATTAACTGGTAATCTACATGTAATTACAATAAAAATCAGTGTAAAGAATTCAAATTAAATTAAATTCTAACCCCCCCCCCCTCTAGATAACCCCCCTCTAGATAACTTGCCAGTGTTGATCATTGAATAAACCTTCAGAATACTTATTCACCATATCAGCTGTTCATCTTCTCGTCAGCTGTCCGTCTTGTCATTAGCTGTCCATCTTCTCATAAACTACACTCTATCATGAGCTGTTCATTTTCAAGTCTACATCATTCTGATGACTAGTTTTCTGAAACTCAAAAACTTAATGTGTATAGGCTTAATAACAAATAAATATAAAATCGCTAATGTAAATCCTATGCATTCTAATAAGCATTAAGATCAATAATAAGAATCAAGACAATTTCTAAATAATAACATTCTTTTTCATCCAATATCTCTATACCAGAGCAATATGACTGTAAAACTCAAACTTTGACAAGACAATTGAGTGGGTCATAGCTCAGATATAAAAATTATTATTAAACACGTACATTAAATAGTTATATATTTACAAATAAAATTTTTAATAAAATAATACCAATTCATTCAATATCTTTATCTTAATCAACAAACCCGAGTGTATCTTCAAGTAAGTTTGTAGTTGCCACGTGCTGTCTCTCTGTTCGCCTTGTTGTATCTCTAGTAGCCCTATTAGAACGTTCGCACTGTTCGACAACTTTTCAATGAATGACTCAAACGAATTGAAACTTTACTGGCAAGAACTAAATCATATTCCATCCCCAAATTGTCTTGCAATAAGTGCGTTCCATTATTATCAATTGAATAGAAAATTCAATGACATATGGCTCACACAGAATAAGACTGTCTTTAGGCAAGTGTATACTGTCTTATATACCGTTTTTAGCCATAATTGGTTCCAAAGGCTCTCTTCATTGACGAATCGTGAATATATACTGCAGTCTCAGCCATAATTGCCCCCCAGGCTATTTTCAGTGGCGGATCCTGGGGGCAGACAAGGGTGTCATCCGCCCCCGCCTTGAAACTTGTTATATTTTTTATAGATGTAATTTTAAGTTTACCAAACTCCCCCAAAATAGACTTTAATTACAAAACACTTACTATCCAGAGTTAGTTATTTGCTACTATTCAAATCGACACATGCAAAAATATAAAGTCACAAATATTAAAAAACTTTCAAAATCTTGTAATTCTCCCCTCCTCCAAAAAAAACCTTTTACGCCACTCAAAAAATTTTTAATTGACTTGCTACCTATACGCCCACTCTTGAGTAGGCCTTTGCTCTTAGGCCTACGGTCTAATGTTTGTCTCAAGGTAGCACCATCTAAATTCAAGTTCAAAGTCGAGTCTTATTGTCTATTATGACAACTGACCATGACAATTATGTAACTCTTTCAGCAGTGGCGAATCTTTGATTATGAAAGAGGGGGGTGGGGGGGGGGGGGTGTGGCTTAAAAACTCGTCTATTCACAGAGAAACTTTCCCAGCTACCTCATTTTGTTGAACTAACAATTACATTAAGCCTACATCTATTTTGCTGACAAGTCAAGATAATTAAATTTAATATCAAATTTAAAATAAAATGTGTCGTTTATTTGGTAGGCTATAAGAAAGGAAGACAA
>JAQIXG010001761.1:0-20313 GCA_034700105.1 Oconnorella tubifera | reverse complement strand
GTATAATAAATATGTTTCATTGAAAAGGTTTTACACTAAATTTGAAATGAAAGAAAAAAACATTAACGATGCAAACATATTATAAACAATATTTTAATGATGACTAATAATTAATTTGGCAGTCAGCAGCCTACCTATCCAAGGAAATAACGACTAGGGTGAAAATACTGACAAAGGTCATTCTCCAATCACAGAATAATTGAAGTGCACAGGCCACAGAACCATAACTCTATGTTCCAGACTCGTTAAAGGCAATCTAAACTTAGGTAAAATATAATTAAATCATCTAAAATATTTGTATACAAAAATTAATTTCAGAAAAGTCTTTAATGTTATAACTTATAATAAAGATGAGTTTATTAACAAAATATAGCAATGAAAATTGACATTACAAAATAAATATAGAATTTACAGTATTACAGTATACAGTACAGTATTTACAGTATACAGTATAGCTTTTTATTTTGAACGTTTTTGATTAGGTACACATTTTATTTAATATGTCATCTGGGCAGGTAGATGAACAATAAATTCTAATTACGACCAGTATAGGAATTCAATTTCGCTAGATATTTTCCTTTCATGTATATTTATGAACCTAGACGTGCATCCGTTGATTTATTACTATCATGGAATGTGCATCTATAGAATAATTTCTTGATGAAAGAATAGTGTCAAGGAAGAATAACATTATCAACTTTCTAAAACTTACATCTAAAAAAACTAGAAAGAATATCAGTAAATCATGAAAGTATTACTACATGTTTTTTATGTGCATTATCGCTTAGTTATATGAGATTGAATACATAATTCTTTGTTAGAAATTGTTGCATTTTGCTGTCAGTTAAAAACGTGATCATCTGTGACCCAAGCAGATGCCAGTAATTATAACTAATTTTATTTGCAATGAAGTGTAATTTTTCATAAACTTTGATTTGAATGTTTTAATTATTTTCATATTATAAGGAAGAACATATAAAGTGCTAAAAAAGGTAGTACTGAAGTGTGGTTTGATGCTTCTAAATCAAAATGTAATATTTGTATGATAAAATGCAACTATGTCAACCTATTTAAATTGTAAATAAATAATTTATACTTTAAATAGTTTGTATATAGATACTCAGATTTGTTTATATTTGTATTTTAAGTATATAAGATTAAATAAGTAAAATATTGTCTTCTGTAACTGGAAGTTATTGTGAGGAACTACCAAGTAATTATGATATTTTTTATAAATGAATCATTCAATATTTACAGGTAATAAAGATGACCTCAATTTTTTTGTCGGGAATAATAATTTTAAAAAGTATTTGAATTTCAATGTATACTGCAGTATACTGTGAATCTTCGGTATATAACATTATATTGCTGTTAGCATTAAAGGATATTCAGGAAATTATATTTGGAAAAATCTTATAAAGCTTTAATTCTTGGTCTACCAAGTACAAGTATATGAACTTGAATTGATTAGGAATTGTAGCAGTTTATAAATTAAGGAATTACTCTGTGCGTTCATTAATTACTATGCACAGTGCAGTAATCGAGAGTTTCAGCTCAGACTGAAGTTTATTTGCATACAATAGAGTAGACTAATGGTATGCAGGTCTAACTATCTATTCGTGCACAAGTATGTATCTATGTACGTTTGTATATAAGTAGGCTTGCGTGCGTGCGTGTTTTTGTGCGTGTGTCAGTGTGCGTGTGCGTGTGCGTGCGTGCATTTTTGTCTGCGTATATACACATATACACATAACAATATGCATACATACATACAATAGAATGTATAAATACCATTCAGTTAAATTTGTATGCGACTTCAACAATTGTAAATTATCTTTATAATATTCTAGGTTCAAGTTTTTTTTCGATAATTTATTCAATAAATGCTGTTTTATGTTAAAATGATGTTGCTGAAGGCAACTATTGCAATAAATGAAATGAGTAGTTTTACACAGTAGCAATTATATCTATGACCTACTTTCATTTGAATTAATAAAGATATGCCAATTTTTTATGGTAATCTTATCTATCAACGCAAGCGTAAACATTACTGTACTTATATACTGTTATCCTTATATTGTAAAAAAAATCTGTTGGACTTCATCAGTATCTTTTGCTTAAAATCTGGTTTTTTCTGCTTGTTTAAATGTGTTTTGAATTCTATTTAAGTTTCCAATTGCTGGCATATTTATGAGCAATGCATTGTGTGTGGTATTTTAATTGATGCAATAACTGTCTCGAAGATAACATTAACATTTGAAGCCATTTCTGTTTCACTCGAGCAATGTCAGTACAGAGCATCGCTGCAGATTTAGTATCAAACCACTTATCTCTTGTTTATTGGCAGTTGTGACATGTGTTTAGTATACAGATCTTAATGAACGTTTATCTGCGTAATAATAATACTGAATAAAATATAGCTATTAATATAAAATAGAGATTGGTAATCAACTTTGGCAACTTTCTTTTGAAGTTGCTTTTGTAGTTAAGAAGAATGATAAATAACAGGCTTTAGTACAGTAATACAAATAGAAAGAAAAAATGTCAGTCTTTTAAAATTTGATATTTCTTTAGTTTCATTTTTATTTCAAAAATCTATAAAATACATGATTTATGTAGGATAAAAACAGAATAAGAAACAATTTAAACAATAGTTTAAACAAGTATTGAAAATAATTCTTCAAATAATTTGATATGAAATAAATAGAAATATCTAATGTATCATGGTAGAAAAGCATTGTGTCATTTTGTAAATAAAGTGTGTCTCATTGTTGTATTAATGACTGATAAATAAATTAATTATAAAGTTTTGACTAATTAGTGTAATAATATACATAGTATTGTAAATGAATTATGATTAATTTCAAATCATGACAGACTAAATTTTGAATTTAGTACAGACATGTATGTTTTAGTATGTTATGTCTGATGGGCATTATTTATTAGTCTGACCTACATATACTTTTTTATTAATTATTTTCCAAAAAAATGTTTGGCTGTGATATTTGTGTTTTTTTGGCAAAAACATTTGTTCATTTGGCAGTGCATCCTGGTTTCGGTCTGTCTTACTTTGACTTTATCTTTATTAATTACTGTTATCTAACTTATCTTTGTACTTAGTTTTGACCCGAATGAGACTGTTTTTCTTTATTTGAGACTTTGTGACAAACGTTGCAGAAAATCAGAATGATGTGTGGAAACATTTCACCGAAACTTTTTTCAATGTGTTGTGTTTGTAGAATAAGCATCTCATTACGAATATGTATCACTTAAGTCAAATAATAATTTAATATGATTGAATTTTATCCAACAATGCAAAATTCTAAATGCTATGTTTTGATTTTACATTCTTCCCCCCCCACGCCCATTAGCCTATGGTGTTATATTTTATACTAGGCATAGTCTAATTTTTAGTTTGTTAATGCGTATAACAATAGATAAATGTGGTAATCATAATAGTTAGATTTAATCAGGATGCTCCATATATTTTATGTTTATTTACATTAGTGCGCTTTCACTGATAAATATGGCTAGAATTGTATAATGTAATCAGTGTTGGCCAAATAGGCATTTGGATTTATTATACTATATTACATTAGATTATAATTATTGATTAAACAAATGCCAGTAATTAACAACTAAAAGTAACATAATGTATTTATGGTGACATTATTTGGCAATTTAGAGTGCAGATGATATGCTCGGATCAAGCGACTACTGTTTACTGAGATTAAATGCTATTTTATTGATTTTTTAACTATCTTTTGAATATCCTTTAAAATTTCAGTGTCCCTGACTCCTTCAGTGTCAGATTATAAGCTGTAAAAATTATTGGTAAATTAGTTTAATGAAACAATAATATAATTATTAATCATAAATTCATTTAGTATTCTTATGCTGAGATCGTTTCACAGAATTGGTCTGTTTTAAAAGTAGAAGTATAAATACAACAAACTGGATGAAAAAATATGTAATTATAGTTTGTACCTAACCGTGTAATTAAACGCTTTATAAAATCAAGTTTTAGTAGTCAAGTAAAGTAAAATTCAATTCATAATTTATAATAGTTAATTGTTTTTCTCAGTTAGATTATTTATTACTATCTCAAATTATTAACGATTGCATTCATTATTACTTACATATTGAATTGTACTGAATAGATAAAGTGATTAGTTTACAATGACTAAAATTATTTAAATTCTGAAATCTGGCTTTATCTTAAAACTTGAATTAAACGAAAAAATTATTTAGATGTTATTGTAAATATTAATTAAATTTTTTTTATCCTAGTATTTGTTTTCACGGTTTTCTGTAATAGTATTTTAATAAGCTTCACAGAGGATGTCTGTCTAGGAAACTATTGACTGAATAAGCTCTTGCAGTCCCCGCGGAGAATAGTATTGAATCTTGATTCCCTTAATTGAATTTAGCCTGGATTCAACTTAGGACTTCGCAGCATGGAGTAAGAGCTCGGGGGAATTTCTGTTGTTAGTTTTCTCTTCTAGTTGTAGTTTTTCAATTAATTGTTGGATAACAGAAATCACTTTAAAAGAATCACTAGAGTATGGATCATGATTAATGGATGAATCAGGAAATTTGTGATTAAAATGTTGAACGGAGTCGATTTTAATACTATTGTTATTCCTGATAGAAATGTAATTAGTTTTAATGGAAGTACATATATTTTAGAGATTAGTTTACTCTTACACATTTGGTAGACCTAAAGAATAAAATGTAATATTTAGATTTATTTCATATCAATGGACACAAATTATCAGTTTATTGGAACATTCTACATAGCAGCCAGATTAGTTAAGAATGCACAGAACACAATGCTTTTTAACTGATGAAGCATCTTGTCAATAAAGTTTCGCACTCTTTCATTAAATTTACTTTTTAATATTTTCATTTATTTTTTAGTCCAATCTTAGCATGATTCGCGTTTTGAGATTTATTTTCATTTACATTTCAATACAGTAATAATAATTCGTGAATATCGCTAGTCATAAGATCAGATATTAACTTCTTGTCAACTTATTTTAATAAACGCAATTTATTATTTATTATTTCAATAGTTCTTAATGAACAGTAATAAATCTTATACCAGTATAACCGAAGGCATGTAAGCCTGCCTTATGTTAGATACTGTACCACTCATTATGCAATTAATACTTTCAATCTTTTTGAAATTTAAAAGTCAATTATTTCTGTAATACCGCTAAATATTCTCACTAATTGACAGCACTTTCTCTTGCGACATGATTTATTCTCATCTGATAATGCACTGACCTCAGTTTTTAATTGTGCTCTATTGCACTATTGATTGCAGCAGAGGGCAAACTTGCACCATAAATTGTATCCGGAAAGATGCTATGAGAATGATTTGTGGTCTCTCTGTGTTGACCCGATCAATTACTGCCAAGTTTTGTCAGTGTTGTGGCGTCACAGCAAACAGCCAGATGGGAACTTGCAGTGTAACCTCTTGCACGCGAGCAGTGTTGATTGTCAAATAATGGATACAAATTATGCAATACGATATTACAGACTGTGTTGAAATGAAGCGAATTTATCAAATTATTATTTATCCAGATATAGCAGCAAAAATCCGGTATTAATGGCAATAATAAGATATTAAAAACTTTTGATCGATGGTTTGTTAAAATAAGGATCTATTTGAAAGCTGAATAAATGAATGATGTTTATAGCTGTATAGGAAATGTATCAGAAATTTAATATTAAGACGATGCATGTTCGATGAATGTGTTGAAAGGATATATAACACACTTCGAGGATTATTAACAAGAAATTTTTGAAAATGACAAGTTATAATTTATTATAAGTTTTTGTTCCTTTGTTAAAGTTTTAGTATATGCATGTTTACGGATTATAATTGTTGTATTACTTAAATAATTACTTCCAAATATAATTTTTTGGTTAAATTTTAGTAACTTATGAGTATTATGTTTATTCACTGACAACAATTAACTAATTTCAGTTTTTTATTTTGTTGTGTTTTTATTTATATTGTATTATTTTAGTATGTTTGTCGATGTTGATTTGCTGCAACATAGATTAGATTTTATGAACAAGATGAAATTATTAAAAATTGAAAAAACAGACAGTCTTTGTATTTTCTGCCATAACTTTCAGTTTATGTCCTTGATGTTGACAATGTACTGCTGTGCTTTAGTTTGTTTCTAGATGTAAAAATAATAAATCAGTTTCTTGTTGAGATATTGTTGACTTTTATTGCCTTTGACTTGCATCAGTTTTGATGAATTTAAAACACAGCATGATAGCATCTCCAGATGTATATAAAATTGCAAATATTCTAAAATATTTGTATAATATGTATACTTCAATCTAAATATCTCAATAAAATATAAAGATCTAAATATCTTTAGCATCCTTTATTAAACAAATAGAAATTGCTTCATTTGTATATAATTGATAGCAAATGAAGAAACTTCCTTGTTATTTTTTGTGATTTTATGCCATCAGTATTTTTTGGTATAATCATACTATAGATAAACGTTCATAAAAAAGTATTGTCATTGGAGTTTTACAAAATCTAGAATACAACGGAAATAATCAGTAATTGTAGTATTTCAAACTTTGTATTGTATTGGCTATTTTGCAATCTCTAGGTAAACGGATGTGATGTGAGCAAAGAGATGAACAGACGCACTCTGGACATGTTGTGTACGTCATCACAACGTATTGTAGTCGAAGTGCAGCGCCATGCAACCAGCAGCGACTGTTCCAGTAACGAGGAAGGGCACAGGTCATCGGGGTCCACTAGCGACAGCAGTGCGCATTGTTATCGTAATCAATTTGAAAGAACATGCTCAAAAAGTAAAGAACTAATAACAGGATTTACTGGAGAGATGAAATTCACGGTGACAGTAGGAACACAGACAGATGAAGATCTGGACTGTGCTGATTTGTACACAAGTTATACTTCGATGAATGATCTACAAAACTGCAATATACAGTAAGTATTTTGTCATTAGTATAAATTTAATAAAATAGACTAAACAATAAAATAAAATAGATAAAATAAATTAGATGATTTTGTGCTAATTGATTTATTATAATTTCATTTGTGTTGTTTACATAATAAAATGTCAAAGACAGTCTCAAGTTTAATTGTACAATAATTTTAAAAATCTAATTTTAACTTTGAAAAGCTTTTACACAATTTTATTAAAAAATTGATCAAAAAAGATAGTAACTAGAATTTGCGATATAAAATTCTGAAAAATCAAAGATTATCTCAATTTTATTGTGATGATAAAATTTCATTTTCTAATCAAGAATGAATCCTGTATACTCTGCTTGATATGAAAGAACTATTTTTACACCTGATAATTAATACCTTGTTGAGACTTGAAATGCTTTTAATTATTTGTAAATTACAGAAGATGAAAGATAATGAAGTGTTGATTAAGCATAAAACAGCAATATAACTAACATAAATAACTGAAAATTCTTTTTATATATCACATGATCTTTATACTCTCTGATCTTTTGTCTTACTGCTTTACTCATTGCAATGAGAAGACTCCATATCGATCAGTCTCAGTCACTACATTTTATGCAATATCAATGGTATAGTAATGCAAGAATTCAATTTCTACTGGCTGTAAACTGTACTTATTTTGATTTAATATCCTATTTCTCTTCTACCCCTGTCAATACTGATCATACTTTCTTTACATCGTGTGGGCAATAGATTGTCGATCAGATGGTGCAATTGATTTTCTAGCTACGCTGATTAATACTTCTGAGTGTCGAAAGTTCTAGTTGAATTATCTTTGCAAGCATTTACAGTAGTGATCAATAAAGACAGGATGAACTGAATTTGCATCTAATCTAGTTTTATATCTGACCAAGTCATTGTGTGTCCAATGCAAGTAGAACATGTTATTGGCAAGTAAAAGACATGAGATTTGTGGCTCTATTATATAGAGAATCAATTATGATAACATGTAGTATTGTCGTATGCTAATATTTGGTTATATATTAGATGACATCAACTTCAGAATTAGGGTTTTGTATGAACTTATGAAGTTCAGATACAAGTACATTTCAAAATATATTTCTTACTTGCATGCAAAACCTCTTTTAGTTGAAAAATATATCAAAATTATTTTTAATGCAATTTTCTCGAAGAATCTGTAGCAAATGAGATTTCTCAGAGCATAATTCAAATTTTTCAGTTCTTTTTTCAGATTTTTTTAATATACGCTTTCTAGTTAGTTATTATAGCTGTAAGCTAGCAATTGCAATATGTAATTATTATGAAGCTATTGGGTGATCAATTCTCAGAATGCATTGTATTTTTAAATCAATATTTAGTAATAATTGCATGTATGGAACATAATTGCTTAGAGATATCACTGACTGCAATCATTGTAGCTATAGCACACTGCGTTACTACTGCTGATAAATTATAACTCTTTTTCAGGACTGCCATAAAATTCACTCAAATATGAATTATCTGAATGATAATTTAATTGCAGCTTTGTCAATGCAAATCAGAGCAACAAAGCTTATTGCCTGCCAGTGATTTGAGTGCATTGAAATGCTTTGAATGAAGTCATGAAGGGTTAATATATGGGTGACCTATGGGCAGGTTTACTTGTCCTGTTGACTCCACATAGGTGGCACACTTGAATCTTGACTTAATTTATTGTAATTGAAACTATGGCATAGTTTTTTTTAATTTGCTATAGTCTGGATACAAAATACTAACTGAGAATTTAAAATTAAGATTCGGTATTCATTTTATATGATGTAATATATAGTTAAAATAATAAAATTTAGATAGATATATTATACTAATAATTCCGCTATCCTAATTATTATAAAAATTGTGTACAAAATTTTGTACTAAATTAAATATAAATTTATGTTTCTAAATATTAAATTGTATCTCATTCATTGTTAATTGGTTATCAGCAAAATATTCATATTCTGTATCGTTATCTAATGAGCATTCATTTGATTAAATTAAATATTTTTATAAGTTATAAGCTATTTGTCTTTCCACAAATTTAAATCTCCGATTTACATTTTAAAATTGAATTATGAATATTATCATTGAAAATTGAATTGAAATGTTGCAACTCTGCAGTGTATTTTCTTATACAAGATATCAGTGTGCTTAAAAACATGTGGCTTCATATAAAAAGTCTTTATAGTCATAAATGTATCCATGTAATATGATAGTTTCTTTCATTATTTTGTAATCTGATTTTTCCTTTAGGAACTCATCAGATCATGGAGGATTCTATCAATCAAACGAGTCTGGACTTGCTGACTTTGAGCTTTCCTCAGATTATATCGACTGTCTGGTTGATGACAGGACATGTACTAGCCTTCAGGTAAGTCTAGGACATATAGATATACATCATTCTTATCAAGATATTTTTTATAAAAAAATTTCATTGTCCGTTAGTTGAAAGTTGTTGATATCAGCAGTGTGGATAATGCCTGTCATAATCGATGGGAATATCACCAGGGGAGAAATCTAGTAATGGCTTGAAGGCTTGCAATGAAAGATTGAAAGAGATCTTTGTAAAGTAATACCTGACATGAAAAATACATTCTATGACTCATTTATGTTTAAGAAGAATTACTGCAGTTGAGTCTTACCTTCTATTTCTAAATTCTACTAGAAATTATTAATGAGTATGGGCTTACTAACAAATGAGAACACTTGCCTCATATAATTCACAGAAATTACTGAATATTTAAGTATTTAATTTCAAGTACATTTTTAACTAAAATCTTAAGAATTTGAGATCGATCTTTAAAGTTTAAAGAGTCTGGAATTATAATAATGAAAATATTGCATTAATTTTAGAACAGTTAGTGTTATAAATTTTACAAATCAACTACAAGTGAAATTCAAATTTGATTCATTCACAACATTGTACTGAATGGTATTTTAACTGTGAAAGTAATTATCTGCAATTGGTGTTTCCTCCTGGAACCCTTGGTTGTATATAATGCTTTCTAAATTGTAATAATAAAGAAATGTCAGTCGCCTGCTGTGATGACAGTAGATTTAACACACTTGAACAATTATTATGTTCAATTCTGCTGACACATTCAACCCCAGTGGTAGACACTGACCAAGTGTTAGATTTTGATTAGAAACAGGGTGATTTAAGTCCTTGACTTGGCATACCTTTTGCAGATGTTGAGTGCCACTAGTTGCCATTGTCAGCGAGTAATGCTCATTCTTCAGAAAAGTTACACTTTTATGACTTTCAGAGATTGATAACAATGGAGGGAGACCGTGTCAAATGGCACTGAATTGCCTACACCTGAGCGTGACACCATTTAGATGTCATATATAAATTGTGGCATTTGAATTGGTAGATGAAATTAGTAAAGAAACTTGAGATCTTTTTGACATAAACTGGATGATTATTTTTATTGAACTTTCAATGAAAGAGTTTGACTTGATATTTAAATCAATTCACTGTCACTCTTATTACTATATATTTGTCCTCCCTATAGATAATAAAACTGTCAACAAATTTAAAGTCTTCTGTCCCTGTTATAAAGAGAGTACAGCCAAAAGATGTTTGCCCAGCTTGCCACAAAAATAGCATCAGTCATGTTTTTTACACAAGTAGATATGTTCACTCTTTTCTGATGATATCTCTATCATGGGATGCACATGTGAAATTTAAAGATTGTGGATATAAGTAATGGATGATTGATAGAGATATTTATGTAATTGCTGATGAATTTTTACAATCGCAGCATTTTTCTAATTGTAATAAATACAATAACTAAAACGATTAACTATTCCAATTAAAGTTTAAGTTTAAAAAATGACTGTTATAAAATACTGTTTATATTATTGTAGAAATCTTTAGTGTTTTATAATTGTGAAATATGCGAACTCGTAATGTTGTTTACAGTGTTTAGTAAACTTTGATAGTTATTAAAATATCAGCTTGCAATTCTCAATAAAACTGATATTTTGTTATTTAATTATATTTTCTCATTAGTTTATTAGTGAAATTTATAACTAGACATAACACTTTGTTCTGCTTTAACAACTGCAATGTTTATAATACAAAAATATGAATTATAAATGCATTGATTTTAAACATTGAAATTATTACATTATGGTACGGCTTTATTGTATTGTCAATCATATAAAAATATAAGTAGCTATTAAAGTTTATAGCAAGTAGGCCTAATTAATCTATTTACCTTTGATAAAGCGCACCGGATGTGCTTTGATGTGCTTTATAGTTTTAAGTTTTTATGTACTGTATTAATAATTACTACATGCTGGCTGTAATATCAATAACCATTGAAAATATATCATTTTATTCATGAATTTAGTTCTGCATTATTGATGAATTATAAGAATGAGATCTGTAATTATATTTATGATTATGATCATATGGCTAGTTATGCTGTAAATTTTATGTTCAATTTATTGTTATAATGTCTACTCAGCTTTAAGGCCCACTAAAGTACAGAAAAATATAACAGCTAGTTGATAGAATAATTTGATTTATGTCAATTTCTTATAATAAGCAAAAGTTTGATCGATTCACTCCATTATTGAAAAATTTGAAAGTTTGATTGATTCCTTCTGTTATTACTGAACACAGTAATAACAGAATTTAAACTATTCATATATTACTCTAAACGAAATGTATTATAGGTATTTTAATCTGTGATTTGTTTTTATAATACCGGTCTCGCGTTATTGTTTCGTACTACGAGTCCTTTTTCACTATTCTTTATTTGTTTATAGTTGGCTTTGATATTAGATATTTATTTTTCTCTGCTATTGCATTGGTAGATAGAGCATCTAGTTACTTTCAAATTTAATGAATTTATTTTTAACTAATGCTACTGTTATATGCCTATCATTATGTCTTTTCTAAGAAGTTCCTGGAAATGATAAATATTTTACAAGTTCAGTTAGTAATCTATTATACTTTAAGAATGTAAAAACATATGTAATAGTTGCAGAAGAGTACTGATTTTTAAAATATGATATCCTGAGAGACAATGATTGAAGAAATTATGTTTATTGTTGATACTATTTCATTATAATAACTGGATGCAGGTCAGAAGGTCTCAAGCAGATATAGTTCAACAAAAATGAATACAAGTTCTTGTAGAGAGGCAACAGTTTTAACCAAACCGGCCTTTTAACTACAATTTATTTGATAAAATTTCACAACTACTTAATTACATACATATCATAAGGTAGCCTCATCCCTCACCCTGCTCCTTATTCTTATTCAGACCTAAAAAATCTTGACATTAGGAAGGCAGTTAACGTATCCTATTGGCATAATAATTATCAAGATTGATTTAGGCTACTTGACTAAAGGGGCGGGGCTGGTTTAATAAAATAAAGCCTGGTTGTAGCGAGCAAGTTTAAAGGAATGGAACGTTTTGTTTATGGTGCAGCTGATGATTTGTATAGTAAAGATTGAATCGTGTGTTTGTGAAGCCATCAACAAATTAGCATGCTGTATATTTTTTACAAGTCTTCAGATTATCTCTTGTGTTACTGTAATCATATACTATATCTTTCAGTTGCACTCAACACATAGAAGTTAAGAGATGATATAATACAGTCTGTAAGATTCTGCTTGCAATATACACAATGAATATATGATATACACAATGATATACACATGGGCGTAACATTTTAACTAAATATTTGCTTACTAAAAAATGTGTGTATAGGCTGGATGAAATATAATACAGTTTTTGAATATTAGAATATTAAAATTAAGTCTGAAACCTTTATAAAAGTTCAGCTTACAACATTTAAAACAAAATAATATATTTGTTATAACGATATAGATCTGTGGATCGATAGTTAAACAATCTATATCTCTGTAAGTTCTTGTTTCTGTATGTTGCATTTTTAGTGCTCATGATATTATTGTCTAAATTGTGACAATTTCAAGATGCAAAATATTGTTAAATTATATCATGAAAAGCACATGTGATGAATATAAAATTATTTACTATATGTTAAAGATTTTCAAAGCTTTGAATTTGAAAATATAAACTACATCATCATTTAGAGTTGCTTATTTTCTTAATTAAAAACCTATCGAAGTTGTAATCTGCAATTTTAATATTATGTATTTACAAATTGTACTGTGTAATATAGATTTATTAAATTCTTGCTAAATTAATATGACGTTTAATATTTTTTTAAAATATATTTTATCTTGATAGTAATTTAATTTGTTACTTCACGGATGCTTTCAGGAGATTATATTGCGAAAGCAAAGTCCATCAGAGAAGATTGGTCTAATGTTGTTACATGGCAGATCCAGTTATGAAGAGTATCAAGATGTTGAGGATGAAGACTCTGATTCAGCTGAAAGTTCACTGGGTGTCTACGTTGAAGAGGTAAAAACTTTCCAGTAGAAAACTATTATCAGCAAAAGAAATTAAGTTTAACTTATTGTGAAGTAATCTATCTACACTTCATTGTTAAAATTAACATAAAGAAGTTGAAGATGAAATACTAATCGCCTTCAGTCATACAATATTTGATTAAATACTTTAGATATATCTTTTCCTACTCGTGCTATAGTGAATTTTTTGAATACTTATTTCCTCCTATCTTTTTTACCAACCATACGATTAATACCTCTTCTAATTCGTTTTTTAATAATAGATTTACTAATAATAATTATTAAGTATTTTTAAGTTTTGCAATGAACACTTGTACTGTATGTAATTGACAACTAAATTATTCAATGCATAATTTAGTTGTCTGGTATCTGATTTATTATATTTACAATAATTATACAAAGCCTATAATTGTATGATCTATTTATACAAACTATAATGAAATATTTTATTTATTACTTTCCTCTTCATGTATCCAACAACAATAGGATGCATGAACAGAATTACTAGTTTTAAACAATTCAACCTGATTAAATATAGCTTCTCATCTCATATTACATTTATCCTGAACGATTAAACATGAGTCAGTGTCACATTACAGTATATAATACTGTAATAATACCTCTGATAATACCAATTACATGCAAGTAATATGAGATGAACATATTAAGAACATTATTTAATTTCATTCAAATTAAGTCACTTTGTTTATTTTCAAGCTAAATACTGTTTTCTACAATTATTTAGATTGATCCCTGTGGCCTAGCTGGTGTGGATGGAAGAATCCAAGTTGGGGATCAGATCCTGCAGGTTTACTTTAACAATATTTCATTACACACTTGTTAATTAAGTGCAAAGATTAATTGGGTACCAATGTTCAATACATTACGTCTATTAGTTTTGGTTTTTTGTTTCTTTTTTTATTGTTGATATCTTATTATTGATCACAATTTTTGACATCTATACTAATTATTTTTATTTGTAACTTTTACACTTTATCTTTTACAAAGACAGGTTTTAAATCAAAAGTCAATAATGCACTTGGAAAACAAAAATTCATGTTTGGGTAGAAACTTATTCATAATGCAAATTACAAGTTCTTATAAATGCATATTTACTGATCATATGATTTTGTACAGATCAATGATGTCAATATAGTTTCATGTGAGCAAGCTTTGGAAGCATTCAATGATGATGTCCTAGTCGTGTCTCTCTTGATTCATCATCCTCAAATAATGCTGGTGAGTTACTATATTATGTTTACTAAATGGTAACTAAATGTTAGTTAAGACTTCTGTACTCTGTTTGGTCATTTTCTGTTACTGGACAATGACAGAAATGGTTGTAATTACCTAGTGACCCTTTTGAGCCGATGTGACAAGCATTATGTTATAAAAAAATATATTTTATATTTGAAGTTTTTTCTTCATTGGCTTGACATAAGAATTTTTAGTTGATCATGATCAATGTAATAGATATTCAATGTGGAACATTAAAAGAGAATTAAATGAAAAAATTAAATATAGATATTTAAATATTCATAATTATACTAAGTCATGCATAAAATTTAAACTAAATATCTTGCTAAACTTGAGCAACAGTGTTCATTTCTTGTAAAGCATGCAAACTTTCTGCATTTAAATACTTCTTATAATTTGAACAAACTTTATTATGATCATTATATTACTTAACATTGAAATTTGATTTCATGTAATTGAGAATTACTGATAGATTTACTTTGTGTTTTAAGTAGATTATATTATGCTTTATAAATTTAGTTTATGTTAGTATTACATTTTGTGAACATCTGGTTGGAATCAGTTTATGAGACATAAATTAAACCTCAAATATAATCACCACAAGTTACTATGACCGCTTGAGGTCATAGTAACTTGTATCATATTCATGCTGCTCAAGCTATGTGAAGCCAGATTCACATCATGAGATTTTTACTTCACCTATCTCTGAGTCAATCTGTGAGAAAGTTGTTTAGATTGTGTGAGGCAGATTCTTAAAATTGCAGAGAAAATGTAATATATGACATGGACTTAAAGTTTCTTATGTCCTTTAAATAAAATATTAAAGTTAAAAATATATATTTTCTAATGCAGTTTCGTTTAAAAATATTATAGAATGAGTAAAATATTAATAGATATAATAGATTACATCTTGATTTACAAAGATGCAATTAATAAAAAAATAAGATTATACTATTTTGATTATTGTGATTATTATGCATCATTTTTAATAACTATTCATTGTGTTTATATTTATTTACCAGTAGTACTTGTGCTACTGGTAAATGTTTATTTACATTGACAATGTTTATTTACATTGTACACATTTAACTCATTTATGCTGCAATTATAATTATCATAACATATCTGACAACATAATGGATCATGAAATTTATATATACAGTGTAATTGTTTATATTTTTTAGCATGACGATGGATTTTTGGATGATCATAACTTCTTAGATGGCTGTGAAATTCGTCAGAGACTCATGCATCATGGAATGACCCTGGTAACTATCATTGTTTTGTATTTAGATTTTTAAGGAGAATTAATACAATAATAGACCAAAAATTGTTATCTCCCTGTGGTACTCAATGTAAACATTGACAATTTTCTTTTGATAGTAGGTTATATAATCAAAATTGCAATCATATGATTGGCATTTATTTAAAATATATAGATATCTGAATTTAAAATTTAGTTGCTTTTTCAGGAGCAGTATCTGAGATCATGCTTCCCATGATTATATTTTGTAAATATTGCATAAAGTTGCAAAGGTAAAGCGAAGCGAAGGGTCGTTGAAGCCTTATTAATTAGTGTAATATAAGCTAAATATTTTTATAAAGTTTTTGATTAAGAAATGTTTTATTTGAGTAAAGGTACTCTGAATTATTTTTGTAATTATGAATACATTTTATTGGCTTTTTCCAGGAGAGTGTTATTAAATATATTATTAAATTTAATTCATTTTTAAGTCCGATTTTTTGATTTCGAATAACCTTTCTGATTGTGATGACAATTAAGCTAGAAAGAAATTTAGAATTTATAGTATATATTTTAATTTTTAGAATCAAAATACTCCGACTGTTTTTGCTAATGAATACAGTTTATCGGCTTATTTATCTACCAACCCTCTATTTATTTATCTACCAACCCTCTAGCGAAAACTTTATAATTGTAATTTACTTTTGTATCTACAATTATAATAAGGATACATTATAATAATTATATGATAGCATAGATGCTTATATCATATTTTGTCAGCTGTTTGTTTAATCTATCATATAATATTGTGCATTTGACTTGTTTTGTTGGTAATAGCAGGTTAAATTTTTTTAGAGATATTCTACAGTATATGATTAAAATTAAATAAATCAAATAAGTTGTACTATTATAGCACTGATGTTTTAACTAGTTAAGAAATATAATGAAATTTAAAAAGTTTATTTGAATTCCGATGATTTTAATGCTGTAAATATTACATTTTATTCAATAAATAATAATAATAGTATGTTCCTAACCATTTAATATCATTTGCTAGGAATGTATTGATGAAGAAGATGACACAGACACTGGAATGACAGAAACAGGATCTCACAAGCATGAAGACAGTGGAGTGGGCAAGACAGATGATAGCACAAGGAATGAAGAAAGTTCAGAACAGGTAATATATATAAAATTGTTGAATCATCTTCTGAAGAAGCTTGTTATATACTGAAATGAGTGATAATTCTCTCAAAGTTCAACATTTCTCCATACTTTCAAATTTATTATTAAATTTCTCATAATAGCGTTTTTTTTCTTTTTTCTTATTCTCTCAATTAATATGTAAAGGGGTTAACTGGAGTGAATATTTACTTCTTAATTCATTGGAGGGTAGTAGCATGTATCACATTAGCTTCATAACGCTCATGCTAAACTTTTTGTTTTATCCTTTGATTTGAGTAAGCAAAAATAAAATTGTCTCATGCTGCTAATATAATTCAACACTGGAAGTGAAATCTATGTGTCTGTCATTTTTGTACGTCAATCTATTTCATATTCCAGAATTGTTCAATTTACAGTATAAATAATTTCTTCAAGCTATAGTATACTATAGCATGGAGAAGGGATAGTGAGCCAGTGATGAGAGGATGACTGGGAATAAAATAGGGTAAAGGAAGTAAAAACTAGATTTGAAATATTACCCTTTTATACATTTTAAATTTCTAATAACATAATATAGAAAGACATCGTATTGTTGTTTCAGGAGGTTGGTGATAATGAAGGTGTATCTCCTCACAGTACATCGAATAAGAATACTCACGACAAAGACAGATTACGGCAGAGAAGTAATGACAGTGTCGCATCAAATGATGCGAACGAGAGTGAACTAGAAATTCCTTCACCTCAGCAATGTCTCAAGTTTTACGAAATGCTGAAAGATCGATGTAATGCAAACATCGGTTTCAATGCATCATTTAATAAACCTCCGCCTCCTGAGAAGGACTATGATGATCAACTTTACGAGCAGTTATCAAAACTGCAGATGGAAAATAATTACGAGATTGTTTCGAACGCGCTAGTAGATCAGACTATAATGAGTCCAGTTTCGGAAAGTAAAAATTCATCTCGCTGTCAATTACGCGGCGATAGGTTAGTACCAAGAATGGGAACAAGACTTGACTTTGGTAGACCTGTTCTTACGACACAAGATAAGTCTCCCATTCAAAGTAATACAAAATGTTTCAATGTAGTGCAGTGCAAAAAACAGTGCAATCATTTTGCTGATAGTAATGGACTTCGCGATAATATAATTGAGATTAAATCACCGTCTGGAAATGCTCACATCGGTGTAACGCGTGGTAATGTAACTGAACAAAATGGTAAAAGTAGTCATAGAATGGAACAGTGTTTAAGATCTTCGCTTATGACAAAAATTAATGAAATAACAAATTGTGATAAAAACAATCGTGCGTTTAATGGAACTGCACCATTGATGGTACACGTTCAGCCTGCATCTCCCGGCATAGAAACTCCTTCATTAAATTTCTCCTTAACAGAGAAAGATGATGCAAGTCATTGTTCGCGACGCTTAAAAATGCGCAAACAGTTCGAACACTCGACAGAACGGACACGACGTGACCAAAAGAGGATAGTTGATCCGATACAACGACGCAGCGTTAGTCAGATGTCGCAAACAGAAGATGAGGATAAATCAGACTCTTTGTCCAAACAGCAATGGAGGCCACAGTGCCTGCCCATCAAACAACCTTGTACAACATTGGATACTGTTATGTATACAAATCACGCTAATCTCCAACATACAATTAACGTGCAACAGCGACTTTTTACCCGCCAGCTCAATGACCGATGCACTGCTGAACCAGTTGCTCCTTCGCTGAAATGCCGAGATCCTGATAATAATTTTTGTGATAAAGGTACAAATTTAATGCAAACTGATAAGCAACAACCTTGCAATGAAAGGCATCAGAGTAACGGTAATGGCTCGCTGATAAAATCCGGGAGTGAAGATTTAGAATGGGTTGTGAAACGCCGGGCGGACGGTTCAAGGTATATAACGCGACGACCGGTTCGGACTAGACTTCTGAAAGAACGAGCTAAACGTGTTGAAGAGGAACGTCGATGTCTTACGACAGATGACGATGACGCTGCGAGTGAACTAAAGCTCGGCCGGTACTGGAATCGTGAAGATAGAAAGCGACACGTAGAAAAGGCAAGAAATAGACGACGCGAGAAAGAGGAAATGATACGACAGGAAACGGCTGTGGGGAAAAGCGCTGAATTAAATATCGTCGAATTAAGTCGAAGAAAGATGTTGCGACAAAGTGGAAAGAAAAAGTTTGATAGTTTTACTGCTGCTCATGAATTGCGTGCTCATGGTATTAGAGAAAATTACGGCAAGACGAGTAATCCACTTTTATCTGTCACAACTGTTTAAACGTTATTATTTGTTGTACGTGTAAATTATTAAGTTAGAGTAAGTTATTTATTTAGTTATGGGCTCTATTATAATTTTATCGCTATACGTAGCATGAATTTTAATGTATTATGTGCAAATATAATTTGTATTAAAGTATTGTTAATAAAATTTACTATTAATTGCTGTTGTTGCTTTTATTGTACATCCTAATATTTATGATATAAATTACATATAAATTAGATGACATATTAAATAACATAGTTTGTTGCAATAAATCTGTTTGATCAAAATCAGTGCAACGCTATTTTTGCTGCAGAATTTAAATACCAAAAGCGGAATGTTATTGCAGTAGTTAGTCTTTATACCTTGACCTTATTTGTCTGGGTATAAGTCCTTTAAAATAAGGTAAATTTGCCTTATTTGATTTGCTGAACCTAGACTTTATTTGTCAACACTGATGTTATAATTTTATATTTTTTTGATTATTTATAATGCCCTTTTACTTGCATCCTATGGTGTGAAGAAATCGAGAATACAATTTCATTAAAGTCAGCACTTTACATGAATCATAAGACACAAAAAACAAAATTTACTTCATGTTTCATTTAATATATTGCAATCTGAATATATATCACAAGCATAATCAATAATAAAGGTAAGAACTTGCACACAGCAGAGAGTAAAACGAAGAAACAACAAGATTGCTGCAATACATATCATTACTAGGAATTTGTGCATGTAATGAGGACACCAGAAAGAGGTGGTAAAAATGTATTAGTTTAACCGGAATGTAAAAGGTGTCATTTCTGCCGAAACCTGCAAGTAATTGTGTAATGTTGAAATGCATAAATCACAATAACTTTGCTATGAAAAATGGCAGTGTTTCTTTAAAAAATGATATAAAGTGTAACAAAACATTGAAATTACTAACGTTTATA
>JAQIXG010001760.1:0-20314 GCA_034700105.1 Oconnorella tubifera | reverse complement strand
TCCTCTCGGTGACAATTTGTCTTTAGGAGAGCCTTTCAAGTCCTTGCACTTTTTTATTTTTTGTTTAAAATGTTTATACGATGCATTGATTTGAGAAATAAATATATCTATCTATCTATCCTTGTATGAAAGTTATGAATTTTAGATATATTTAAAATTTATCTGAATATTATTTGATAATTTGTATAATTACTTCTAATAACAATTACTACATTACACTGTCTATAGAAGCTGCGAAGGTGATTACAAATACATTTTATTAGACTGGTTAAAAATTATGCACATCATATTGTTTGACAGTGTACAATTCTTTGAACCTCATATTTGTCCCAATATTCAAACTTTAATTTCTTTCCCTTCCCATGCCAAACTTATCTGAGGTAACTATCCTCTTTTTAGCTCCAGTAAAACTATAACCTTCAGCAAACCCAGCTATGTTTATTTTTCAAATAATCTTTTGGGAAAATACTGCTCAAACCTGCTTTCGGTTAAAACGTCGAAACACTTTGAGCCGAGCAGGTGTGATTTACAAGTCTGTCTAATCCTCGGTAGTTCATTTGCTCGTCGCAAGAAATCTTTCTCTAACTCCAAGTCGATGACTTGGCTACTTAACGTGAAATATTGATGAGAATCATTGCGGTCATTTCGCAGAAGCGCGTATCACTTGCACGTTACGAGGATATTTACATTGCCAATTTAACCACATGCATTTCAGTTTCTTTATTTCCTTTCGTTAAATATTCATCACTCGATCTGCAAGCTAAGAAAAACGTAAACGAGGCTCTTATTTAATTTCTGTTTAAATTGCTTTATGTTTTTTTCAAGATTAATCTCTTTTATATTTTATAAATATTTCATGCATTATATTTTATCGTTATATATTGGGTTTCAGCACCCAGGGACCAAAATAATAAAAGCCAAATTACTTAAAAATTGAATGACTAGATTATTGAAATTATTGTAACAGGCGATATCGATAGCAAAGCCACTGTGGGCGTTAGGGAGTTATAGCCTCCCGCTCCCAAATTGTTGGTAAAAAAATAAAAAATTCTGTTATGATATAATTTTCTGAAGAAAACCCTTCTCCATTGTAAATTCTTATTACAATGAAGAGCGACATTATGAAATTGTCTGCATGTATAGTTAATTTTCTATTATCGATGCTGCACATTTTTTAAACAGACTCTTTTATTTTTTCAATTAGAAATAATGTCGATATGGGAAATTCTTTTATATTCAATTAACAAACATTGTGTACTATGAAGCGTTGCGTTATTGCTACGCAATTAATAAAGTTGAATTTTATCAAAGCTATGTCGCTGATTTAGAGCCATTGTAATTAATAATGTTTACTAAAACAATTAATTGTAAAAAGAGTTTACAGCTACTATAGCAAACAGCTTACAGTGTAGAATTCAATTCACTTTGAACATTTACTGTAAATTGTAATTAATTCAGTTTGTAAATTGTACAATTTATAGCACAGTTTTGCGGTTAGCGTAATAAATCACTAATAACAACCATATCTTAAATCCAGGTGCCTTTCCGTGTCTGGAAATCCGGTTCATTCTCCGTCGGGACATCGGCTACTTCCTCATCCAGGTCTACGTACCCAGCATGCTGATCGTCATTCTCTCCTGGGTGTCCTTCTGGATCAACGTCGACGCTTCCCCCGCCCGAGTCTCCATCGGCCTCCTGACCGTCCTAACCACCACGACCCAGAGCAGTCAGAGCACGGGGACACTGCCCCGAGTGTCTTACATCAAGGCAATAGATGTCTGGATGTCAGTCTGTCAGGTGTTTGTGTTTGCGGGGTTGCTAGAGTACGCTGTGGTTAATGTTCTGTCGAGGAAGAAGGGTACGAGGATTATTAATCCAGCGGGAGGGAAGAGATCTAGGATCATGCATAGGCTTGATCTTGAAGATCATATTGATCAGGTTTGGAGTAGTTTGATAAATTTGACTTTTTTGTAATTCTAGTATCTTGTAATTTGGTATCTTGCTTTATATGAGAGTATAAAACTGTGAATCGACCTTTAAGAAAGTGATTTTTTGGGACTATATTAAAAGCTACTAACTGTTGTTATGATTAACTATTCAGTTTAGACTAAAAATTAATTAGACATAAAATGAATAACAAAATTAATCTTTAGACTAAAAAATGTATGATTTAACTCTCACTTAAAACAAAAATCGTGACTTTGTTGCACTAAAATAAACTTTGTGAATAATAACAGACATTGTTTACCCATTGAACAATTATTTTACATTATGGTTTATCTCAAAAATATGTTTCGGTATTTGCACAGAACACAGGTTGTGTAACGCAAAGAGAGACCCCGGCGTTGTCGCTTCACGGCGCGACGAAGGTGGTCGACACGACCGACGGCAAGATCCGAGCGAGGAGAGTGGACAAGGTAGCTCGGAAGGCCTTCCCCATAGCCTTCCTTTTATTCGCCGTCGTCTACTGGCTCGCCTATTCGATCCCCTCAGATCCGCCGGATCCCGAAGATTGATTTATCCTTATTGTAAATTATCTTTTATGATTTTAACGCAATTATATGCGTTGAATACTGCTGTTGACAGTGGCGCTTCTAGGGGGGAGGGGATAACATGAGCAAGGCAAAATATAAATTTGGAATTTTTATGTAGTGTTTTTGGTTCACCTATTAAAATGTTGGGGAATTGTAGCTGTTTATTATAAAAGTCATGTATGATTTTCGGAAGAATTGAAGTTTGTTAATTTGCTGAAATTGTTAGATATATTTGTGTTGCTGTGATGCAGTGTAATTTAAGTTCTGGTTATAAAATTTGATTGATGATTTGTATTATTTGATCGTTTGAGTTTATAAATAATTAAAATAGTTTCATAACAAAACCCAAGCTAATATGTTGATGATATTAGAATCTAGATATTAAATTATACCAGATTATATATCGATTTAAATTTATATTTAAGGTTAGGATTAAAAATATTATAATATATATTTATGATCTTATTATATATATTTGATTATCTTGTTATATTTAAATGACATTTGCTTTGCATTGATTTGTTATGTAAACTATGATATGAAATACTGTATATTAGTTGCATAATTCGATAATTAAAGCATTGTACGCATATTAATTTAATATATTGAAGTGTAAATTTAGTACAGTTGACAACATATACAGTATAAAACCTAATGTAAATATTTATTCGATACGAAAACAATTTTTGCTTTCGCATTCAATGCGAAACAAATTATTAATTAACATTAAGACGGGAATTCGAAACCGACATATAAGCGTTTTAAAAACAAATTTGGGATCAAGATTTTATATAGAGACCCAAAACCTTTTCGTCAAATTTCATCCTGAAGATTATTTATTAATATTTAATACTCCGGATATATAAGTATTATTTAGTTTTAGTATTTATAAATTATTATAAACTATTCATTTTCCAAAAATTGTTCAATTTAGGCTTAGAAATTATCAATAAAAGCGAGACTCTTTTTCAACGTCATGCATTAAAATAAATACTCAATCACTATTTATTAAAAATACAAATTTTAAACGTTGTCCTAATTTAAGTCAATATTATAATATTTTCTAAAATGTAGAATATGAGTAGTTATAGTTTAAACTTTATTATGCTAATTGGTCTTCTTAAGTTAAATTAAGTTAGTTAAAAGCTTATTGAAAAATGACATCACAGAATTGTAAATGTTACTTTACAATAGCATGATATAAATTTTTCACAATTAGAAAAATACCATTGTAGACTGGCTCTAATTTATGTAATTTTATTTTCTTTTACTTTTATTTAACATCAAAAATAATTCATCTTCTAATACATAATCATAGTAACAATAGTTAATTATATTTCCATAACAAAATCAATGAATTCGATTATACCATCTGACGATAGAGATTCATCTAATCAGATAGCTGACATTCCAAAACACTTCAACATCAATAAAAATGCTGGCTCTTTATCAACATCTCACCACAATCCTACCTCTCCTAATTCCTGCGGCTTCTTGGGCTGCCACCATCCCTGTCTCGACCGCTTCAATGACCCTCGATGGTTTCTTGTCTTTCTCTGCCTTGCCGCATTCGGTCAGTCAATGTCCACAAATGGTCTCGTTGGAGTCTCGATTATATCCATCGAGAGACGATTTGGTCTCTCAAGCTATCAGAGCTCCTGGATCACCTTCGTGTACCAACTGGCCGGCGTTCCGTCACTTCTCATCGTGGGGTATCTAGGAACAAATATCCATCGGCCGCGCTGGATAGGCGGCGGTCTGGCAATCTTGGTTTTCGGGTTGTTTATTTTTATCATTCCGCAAATTACAATACCACCTTATGTTGTTGAAATGGGACATGAAATGGATAATGTTTGTTTGTCAGGAAGTAATAGAACGGTAGAGTGTGACGGAAGCGTTAAAGACGATTTGTCGAGTTATTTGTACGTGTTTCTACTCGCATCGATACTTATGGCTTGCGGAGCTATACCTTTATATGTGCTGGGTCTTACTTATGTATATGAAAGCTTGCCTAGTGCGACGGCGGCATTTTATATAGGTTAGTTTTTTGTAAATTGTTGAATTAAATTAATTTTGATGAACTAAATCTACTATTAAAATGTGAAAATATCCAAATTTTATTAATGCATGTCATTAGGCTTCATCTTAATTATAATAATGTATTTATTTATTTTATTACGTTTTCATTATTTACTTCTCTCGAACTTATTTAGTTTTGCTAATTGTTACTGTTTGCAGGAATATGTTACTCAATGTGTGTCCTGGGTCCCGCGGCTGCCTATCTTTGCGGAGGTATCCTGCTGAAAGTTCACGTCGACATTGGAAAAGTTGATATCTCTAAGTAATAAGTTTCACAAGACACAAAAATCAACTTAATTTGTTAATCAATTCATTTCCACTGATTACGAGCGTTGATTACGAATTGTAAAAAAGTTGTTACATACTGTTTGTACTTGCATAGTAATTATAACTAAAGAACATTTTTTAGTTTATTTTTATAAAAGTCAAATGCTTTCATCACTTTGTATACATCATATTATGACATGCCATGTCAACCATTTTGTGATTAAGTGACATTAAGTAGCAACAAGTGATATAATATCAAGTTAACTATTTTTTTCAGATTGAGTATAAATGATGCTGATCCACGATGGGTTGGAGCTTGGTGGCTGGGATTTGTCATCCCAATATTCATAATCGCCTTACCAACAATTGCCATCATTAATTATCCAAAACAACTGACTGGTTAGTGATCTACATATAACTCTGAATAGAAGCTGTGAATATATATGTGTTTTGATGCAAAATATTGAAGCATATCCGAGATACATCATCAGTAAAGTAAATTGTGCAAAAATCAACTGTTTTTGCTGATAATATATTAAAACAAAGCCATTATAATCGGATGACATTGCTAATTATATAACGATCCTATTAGCTGTTAAGTTTTGTCGCCCAAAGCCTTTTAAAATATTCAAATTATTCTGATAAATTACGCTTTATTCAGGCTCCGAAACAAACAAACAAGACTTAGGTGATCTACAAATCACTTCAGATCTTGATACTGCAATGACGCCAGAGTTCGGACAGTCTATCAAAGATTTTCCCAGGGTCCTCAAAGTTATCTTCTCCAATTACGCTTTCGTTTGCACGATTGCCTATACCACATTCGACGCGATGCTCATGTCTGGGTTTCAAACGTTCGGTCCTAAATATGTTCAGCAACAGTTTACGCTGTCACAAACAGAAGCTGGTATACTGTTTGGTAAATATCTTACAATGTTTATTTTTATCAAGTAGGATGATATTTTTAAAAATAGCAATTGCATTTGTTAAAGAGACTGAAGACATAAATAGTTTAATTATTATAGTGTAAAGAAATGTTAGATTATTCTAATACTATGCAGTTAATTTCAATTTATAGTAACATAACTACGTATTTAGGTTTGTCAGATGTATTCGTAATTTTTGAAACTGTTGTAAGTAGATATGGCCTATGACTATTTTTGGATATAATCGATCTAGCTGTTACAAAAATGACATCATTATTATGATGATTTATGCATAATTATATTAATAAAAATATTTTGAAATAAACTATATGACGACGACGATAATTATGATGACGATGACAAAGATGATGAC
The DNA here is from genome assembly GCA_034700105.1 of Oconnorella tubifera. Classification (NCBI taxonomy): domain Eukaryota; kingdom Metazoa; phylum Annelida; class Clitellata; order Enchytraeida; family Enchytraeidae; genus Oconnorella; species Oconnorella tubifera. The sequence continues at coordinate 14,135 of JAQIXG010001760.1, read as the reverse complement.
AATGATGATAATGATGATGATGTAGGTGCAATTGCTGTACCAGGAGCTGCAAGCGGTTGTCTGTTCGGTAGTTATCTAGTTAAGCGATTTAAGTTTAACTCACATCAGTTGCTGAAGTTACAGATGTATATGTCTATATGCAGCTGTGTTACTATCGTCGCACTTTTTATTCAGTGCGATAATTCATCACTCGATCATTTTAGGTAAATTGGTTTAATTTTTATATAATATATACTTTGACATTTTTTTAATATTTTTTATATTGGCCGTTTAGCATTTAACTCGGTCTCTGTGCCTTTAACAATATATGACTAAATAAAATTTCATACAATTCAATGGCATTTTTATATTAAATTTTATAACAAATTTTAATTAAGTGATGTCAATAGCTGATCTTTTTTGTTAAAAATTCTTTTTGTTATGATGGAAGCAAAGTAAACGACTATAAAAATTGGCCGTGTAATGAAGATTGCAATTGTATAGAGGAAAAGTTTAATCCGGTATGTGGCGGAGGAAGGACATTATTTTCCCCTTGTTACGCCGGATGTCTTGCTGTCAAGGAAATAACACAAAATGGGGTAGATTGAATTCGTAAACTTATCATTTGATTTTTAATATCCGCTTATTTATCTACGCTTTTAATATACGTTTGTTGATTAATTTTATCCTATTCCTTAGCAATGAAACGTTTATTGTAAAAGTTTGTGTATGCATAAATGTATGTATGTACTTATGAATGTATGCATTTTGTACAGTATACACGTAGGCCTATGTATGTATGTATGTATGAAAAGTCATAAAAACTTACTTAGTAAATGATCAATCACTGTGTCCAGATATATATCGAGATTGTGTCCTGTTATCATTATCAGACTCTTGATACTAAAATTGTTCATTGTTTTCTAAATTTGCGTGTGCCCAGGATCCTGACTATCTGTTTTGTTCGTGTGTTGAAAGTAACGGAGATGTCGGCAATGTGACGGCTGGCATGTGCCGTATGTCTACGTGTCATGCTTGGCATATTGTCATTGCATCGATACTTCTTCTTATCGCAATTTTTAGCATGTTTACGTGTTCAATGTTTCATTTAGCTCTTTTGTTTCGGTCAGTTTAAATATTTATGTTATATATTAAATAAAATCCAATTATCTATTGATCGAATAAGATTATTATAAGGTGTTATAATTTAATGAGTGTTAATTTATTCTATCGTGCAAATGAATATATTTGTTAACTTTATTTTTAACGTATAATATTTTTCTTTAATAAGATTAATAGACTTATTATAGCAACATTCATTGACTTTGATGATCGGGAATATCTTATTTATTCTATTTGGTTTACGGTATACTATTTATAAAAAAAACAATTAATTATTTAAATGCTTATTAGGCCTATATTGTTATTAATTTAAAAATTGGTATATGACATTTGTATCATTGACGCAATATTCGTGCATTCGTAAAACTGTATGATGTAGTCCTATATGCTAATTTTTATAACTTTAAAAAAACTTTGTAGAATTATTCCCGTGAATCAGCGACCTATTGCTTACTCTATAGACTGGATAATTATCAGATTACTGGGTAAGGAATTCATTTTTTTTGCTTTTGATTACATTGCTTATTAATACAATAGTTTATTGCACTGCTTATTGTTTTTGCTTATTAATATTGTAGTCTATCAAAGTTAAATCAATGTATTACGTATTTGTTTTGATTTTTAATAATGCAATAACATTTAAAATTATATAAAACAACAAGCTTTCAGGCACATAAGACTTGAACCTGAGACGTTTAGATTCGAAATCGTGCTTTCTATTTACTTTATCTAATATATACTATAATCATGATAACAAAAATCATATGGCTTGCACTTCTACACAGTTACATTAATCTAAGATTATAAAACTTGTATCTAAGTGTTAATTTAGTCAACTTGACTATTTTTCATTCAAAAAATGCAACTTCCAGGTTTAATGGTTGGTCCACTGTTGCTTGGTATTACATTGGACAGTAGTTGTCTTATAAAAGAAGAAACTTCTTGCAACGACAGCAGAAATTGCATTCTTTATGAAAATCACAAGATGGCTTGGATGGTGATGATATTCTATGCGGGATGTAAATTTTTAAACTTTTTGAGTGGAGTGATGGCTCTACGCTTTTATAGACCTCTCTCTGGATCAGTCAGGAATCTGGTTACCTCTTAAATATCATTTATATTCGAATTTGAACATAATCAAGAAAAAGACGTAAAAAGCCTAGATAAATATTTTATTTTACAGGAGTTAGTCAATCATTGAAGATTGATATCTTTCCTATTTAGATTCATAAGACGTTTAATAGCAATATAGGAAACAACTTTTTATGGATCCACGCTGTAAATTAATCTTTAATTTCAAGTTAAACATAAATTATAATTGTTAAACTAAACTTTATTAGGTACAGTATTTGTAAAACTCGAAAGAAGCTTAGTTGAATAGTACGCCGAAAATATTAACGGTGTAACGTTTTGTTTCATTGTATCAGATGACCTTCGACGATGAAAAGGTCTAGCCTATAGTTTTCTTTTGCTTTTGTAATAGACCTTTAAGTTTTTAGTCGTTTCCATCATATATGCAGTATACTTTATTTTAATGAACTCGCTTCAAACGAAATACTTCACTATTACGATTATTTTATTGACGTGAATCTGCGTGCTCTCCAAAGCTTCATTTTTATCGCAACGTTCAACTAGAGACAGACGGAAAATCAATTTCCGTGATTGATATTGAATGCAGGGACGACTAGAGACAGAAGTATCCCGACTCGGACTTTATATCAATCTATGGATGTCTGACGATCTATTTTACGGCCATTTGAGCGAAACGCTTTATGTCTATAGTGACGTAACCATCCATCGAGAAATTGGCTTTTAACTTTATCTTAGCTGAACTTAGAATTGTAGATAAAGGGGGAAGATATAATTTCAAGTTAGAATCTGTTAAAAAATTAAGTTTTCCAGTAAAGTTGCAGCGATTTATAAAAAGATAAATATCAAACATGAGATAAATAAATATTTGAGTAACTCAATAATTATTCATATAATGAATTAAACGAACAGGAAATCTTTGAGCTTCGAGAGGAATGTATCTATATATTGCAAATTAATTCAGGTAAAATTATTTATGGTAGCAGATTGGTCAATGAAATAATTGAAATAAGCGATTTAACGAATGAAATTACAATCACAGTTAAATTAATTATAAAAGCGCTAAATTTCGATCGTTCATCACCGTTATTGATTAAAGTGCATTTATTGAATATTTGCATGATTGGTTCCATTTCATATAAAAAATGATTGGGTATATCGGGTAATTGTTCTAACTCAAGAAAAGTCAAAAAACTTTGCTTAGGACTCTTTGAGCGGTTTGCTTAGTTTTATCCTGTTTAGTTAATATAAAATCAGTTTTGATTTTTGTCAAATATTCAATGCAACCATCGATCACTATCAAATCTGAATAGATACAATTTACTGTTGGTCACAGAGTTAATGTGGAAGATGAGACTAGTTTTAAAACTTATTCGTATATATTCAGAGCCGACACACTTAATCATTAATACCTTTAATAAGAGTTAATTGTTGTAAAATTGCGCATCATAACTAGAAACATAATATTATTTATTCTCATTTATTATTATTATAAATTTCTTAAGTGTCATTTCTTTAACTTTAATAACTCTCTATTTATTACAACTTGCCTATTTTTATTGGGGGAACACATATAATTCACTCAAATACCCCCCCCCCTACCACCGTCCCCCCCTCCCTCCGCCCCCAATTACCTTCCTGATTGTAAACTCTCTTAATTAATATTTATTTCATTATTGTTATAGAGTTATTGTTTATTATTGTTTATATCTTTAAGATCTAAATGACAGAAAAATCAGATATTTAATTAAGTATTTTCGATTTTAATATTGCTTATTAAGTAATAACTGGATTATAAAATAACACTTAATTCGCGATGGACTAGGTCTATAATATCTAATTTATTCAATATAGTTATTTATCTTACATTATTGTTGGATGATTTTAATTATCATTTAGAATAGCTTTATTGTAAAACATAGATCTGATACTTATAAATATTAATTACATGACTTATCTAAGCGTTTATTAAAAACTAGTAAGAAACTGTATTTGATCCAGAAAAGCAACAAGAATAGTAAATTATTTTTAAAATGGCTAAACAAACAGAAATAATTTACAAAATAATTTACAAATATACACTATGACTATCTTACGTAAAATGTTATTTGAGTCGCAATAAATAAAACACCGGTCTTACAAGCTTTTCAAACAGTTGTCACATTACTTAAAAATAATCATCAGAACAACTCTTCCATATGTATTTAACTCTAATTTTACTGCAATTCGTGCTCAATCTTGATGAGATCACTCGTTAGCATCACGTGCTCAAAGCTAAAAGCGAATTGTTTGACGTCATCGAGTGAGGTACGGGTGAGCTGTTGGCAGATCTTTCTGGAATGTTGAGTGAGTCCTTTATGTACCCGTCCTTGAGTTTTGCGTTTGAGATGGACTTCTTCATTCCTGCAAGAAAAACAATTCAGCGATTTCTCATTGGAGATTTTTTTCCGATAATTATTACAAGAAAGGTTAATTCCATAACTACCATTAATTTCATACAAAATTTTCAAATACATTATTACCAATTATAATTTCAAAGTTTTTTGACAGACGAGCTTGTATTTCTTTGATAAAAGCGTAAACTTATAGCATATTACAGCAAATAGATCTTACCATATTTGGCAATGTCTTTCTACAGTAAATCAAAGGCTAAGCTTTAATATTTTTAGCATATAAATCTTTAATCATTAAATATGCAAATATACAAATAACAAACCCGCATTGCTTATAGTATTAGGATCCAAGGAACGATTATTAATTTGTGGCGTTCGAGACACAGAGCTTAATTTACGTGATGACGTCGTTACAGGCGTGACGTCAATCTTGATAGAATGGTTACCAGTTAACATGGGTACCGTCTCATCACCATTACCTGTTAAAGAGTTAACTTATATCTGCATACATTTTATACAATTGCAGCTTTTTCTAATTTAATTTTAACATGAATATATTAGTCTTTTAAAGAAAGATTAAAATTTAGTCCTTGTTTTACGACTACATAGCATCATATTTTATTAAAATTTATTTTAATATTTATAATATATAGATGTCGTTTAGGCTTAATTGATAATAATTATCCATTAGTTTCACTGCAGTTGTTATTAAATATGTTCACTTGACAATGTTGCATATCTTAATTAGATTACAGCTTACTTAATATTTTATATAACATTTAGTTGTAAACACTTTAATTATTTCAGAGCGTACACATTGTTAACCTATCAGATTGTTATGCTTATGTTGAATTTTTGTTGACAATAATTATTGTCAACAAAAATTATAATAACATAGAATGAGAAAATAAATTATAATCTATTTTCTCATTCTATGTTATTATATTGTTATTATAGCAATGGCCTATCTTTGGTGTATGGTGAAGAAGATTTGATAGTTTGATACCCCTCACTTTACTACATAGTAAAGAAGTGTTTTTAGACGACCTTTTTAAGCATGAGATTAATTTTAGATAAAATCGAATACTTCCATAACGATATCTATTATGGGAATATGGGTTTAAAAAAGTATTTTCTTCAGCTGTGCTTCAGCATAATTTGCATTCTTGTCGTATGAGTGAATTCTGTTGTCTGTATTTGTCTTGTTTTTATATGATAGACAGAGTGGATGCAAATATTTTACTGATTGCATTGATTATTTTGCTTTACGTCGTTTTATGGTTCAATTTAAGATAACATCTCGTGATTATTCTTGATGCTTATAATAAGTGATTGCATTTAATGGTTAATTTGATATTTTTATTATTTAGATGATTTGATTTTTTGTATTTCATGATTATTTAATTGTGTGGCTGCGTTGCGAATAGAAGCAGTTATATCAAAATGGGGAGAATTTTTTTTATAGTATTCCTATTGTTAAACATTTCAGTTGCACAGTGAATTAATATTTCCGATTAATTCACTGATTAATAAACTGAAAAAATAAGCTCTGAAAAATCACAGATTTGACGAAACAATAAAACGAGAAGATCAGATAAAAGTTTCGGAATGTGATGTGCTTCAAAGTTGAATTTTTACAGCAATCAATTAAATAGATTAGATGACTAGAAGGTTGTATATTATCGTCTCGCACAAAATAGAGAACTTTAAAATGTAACTTTTAATTGCAACTGTGCCGAAAGGTATACAATTGACAAAAATGTTGTAGACACTTATTGGCATTAGAGAGCATTATTGAATTGTGTCGTGTGCCCTCTTGTTATGCCCCAAGATGATTAAATTACATTTAGATAGCCTACAGACTAACGAAACAATTAAGACCCACTTTATAATTATTTATTTTAAATATAAATCAATCGACCTATGTAAATGAATAAATGTTATATATTTATAGAAATATTAACAATGATTTCTACTTTAATTTCTGATAAATGTATGTAATAAATATCCAAACAAATAACCACTAACTGAAATAATATTACTACTAATACATATTACATGATATCAATAAATATTGAGTAATTTTGAATGTAAAAGAACATTTAAAATTTAATATATTTTTATTTTAGTTAAAAAATCTTGATATGAATTTAGGTTATTATTTCGGTACTTTAAAAAAATAGTTTTCGGTGTCAAATAAATTGAATTTGAAAAGATTAGTAGAGCGAAAGGCCAGAAATACAAGCGCACCACGTGTTATTTTCAGACTGGGGTCTTAAAGCGAGCAAATCTAAATCACGAAGTTTCTCAAAAGACTGTAAAATATTTATCTTTTAAAAGCTCATTAAAAAAATAATTAGAAATAAACAAATTGTTTCCACTCTCTGCAAAAATAGAATAGCAAATTATTGTTACTCTATGGTGGTAACAAGCCGTTTTATGGTGTAGTGAAAGGGGCAATAGCTGGAAGGTGTATTTATAGGTGGATTGGTGTATTTTAGCAAAATTTATTTGTTTAGGTTTTTTCTCTTTATCATGTACTAATCATTCCATGTAATTTCACGGGTTTCAGCTCATCTATGTAAACAATGTCAACAATCCTTTTATAAAATATCATATTCAATAAATAATCAGAAAAATAATTTAAGTTGTTTTACATAAGTATAATGAGCGTCATTGCAGTAGGCTTAAATGAAGAAAACAAAATGAAACATTTAACAATAACATTATAACCAAGAATTAAATTTTTAATAATTTTTCTCGTAAACGTAACTCGCTTACCTCTGTGATCGAATTTAGCAATAGGGAAATCTATTAAACAATACAACATTAGTAACTGTTTTACTATCGTAACATAACTCATAGAAACAAGAAAACACAGAAATATTCGGTATTGAATTGTTAATTATAGTAAACAATAATTTTCGCTATTTATTTAAATAAAGAATAAACATTGCTTTCAATAAATATACTATAATTATATTTTAATCATAAATATATTCATTCTAAATTTGTTTTATTTAAATTAAATTCCTTCATTATGGCGTCATTAATACAAAAAGAAACATAATATAATGATAATGCATACATGAAATTAAAATGAAGCTTTAAGTAATAAATATATAAATTAATATATCAATCAAAAACAGAAATTACAATTAATAACTTTCAAATACAAGTTAGCAATAATTGCAATTTATAAACATAGTTGGTGTTTATTTTAATAAAAAATACTATGTGCCTCAATTTGTCAAATAATAACCTACTACTCACCTACTACAGAAAAACAATAATAAGCTACTTACTAAGAAAAGGCATCATTTCGTGAAGTGCGCCACCTTGTGCTAGACAAATAAACAGGAAAAAAATATCTCTTCAAGTAGGTATAAAGATATTGACAAAATCAAAACTTTGAACTCAAAACTGTAGTTTAGCGTAACTAATTCGTAACAAGATTATCTTTTTAACGTCTTACGTCGTAACAGCCTGAACAAATCCAGCCATATAAGTCCATCTGTTAATTTTTTGGATTGGGCTTAGGATTAAGGTTAGATTTAGGAGTGGTTAGAGTTATGAGTATTAAATGAATGTTGATTTATCATAGTTTACTTCAGGTCTATTACGTTATTTGGTTACTGCTTATTAATCATATAATAACTTATATTATATTCATCTTTGAATTTATTTATTTTAAGAGTAGTTTGAACATATATTTACAATATACAGTAAATTTTCAATATCTACAAAATGCGTACCAACTGAATGTCAAATATGTTAATAAAATATAATGCAAACAAAATTTGAACATATATAATATACAATATAAATGAAATAACTAAATTGCTCTACATCTAATTTGCTTGCAAAAAGCAAATGTGTAATTTTGCGTCCATAAGCGTCCACAAAATTAGAAAAGCCTCATTTGCTTGCACGCTTAGTACACTTTTGAACTATTTCTATGATTTATTTGAACAAGTAATAGGCATCATTCATCACGATTTCTGCCGATAAAAGTCTCTCATCAAGTTCCATGATGGATGAAAACTTGTTTCCTGCTCATGGAAACATGTTTTTGTTGAATGAAATAAAAAAAATGAATTTTAGGCGTCACTTTATTATTTGTTGTCATTATTTCATGCATTTTGACAGTTATTTATTACCATTTGAATTTAAAACGATTTTGGTTATAATCTCAAATTATAATCTTTAAAAAATAAGTAAAGTGTAGCGTTTGAATTTTCTTTAAATATCAGAAAAATCTCAGATGCAGATACTAATTTTAATATCTTATTAAAAGGTGCATAAAATTAGTGAACCTGCCAGATCCGAGTCCGGCGCTATACCACTATGCCTACAAGGTTACTAAATAATTTTTAAGCAGTAGATGTTGATGATTCTAAACTCGCGAAATAAACTATGAGGATAAAAAATATTTCAAATTTCCAAATATATCTAGAAATAATAGATACTTGGAGATTTTATCTAAAATTAAATTATTGAAAACTCGAAAATATCTGAAAATTTGCATTTGAGTAATTACCAATCTTAGTCAACTTGGATTCAGGCCCCCCGCCTTGCCCATGCATCCGTCTCGCCGCGGGTCCATCAGGCCCATCCGACCGTCCCAGACCCGGCATGCCTCCCTTGGGTCTTACCGATTCCACGGGTAGCACCCTCCGGCGCTTCTTAGGCAACTTAGCCCTCGCCTGCGTGTGTGAATAGAACAGCGCAAAGTTAGACACAATAACTGGAACCGGAAGTGCTATTGTGAGTACCCCAGTTAGGGCACAAAGTGATCCAACAAACATCCCAACATATGTCTTTGGCGTCATGTCACCGTATCCCACGGTCGTCATCGTCACAATGGCCCACCACAGTCCCACTGGGATAGACGTGAAGTCATTGTTTGGATTGTACTGAATCCGCTCAGCGTAGAAAACAAGCGACGCGAAGATGACGATACCGAGAATGAGGAAGAAGACAAGCAGTGAAAGCTCGTGGGCTGAGGCCTTGAAAGTATGGATGAGTATCTTTAACCCTGGCGAGTGACGCGTTAACTTAAATAGTCTCATGATTCGAATAATGCTAAAGAATTCTAGAATATCGTGTTCCTTCTTAAGATAGGTCATTAGGAAGTCGAGATAAAACGATAACGTCGCGATGAAGTCGATGATGTTTACAGGGGTGCGGATAAAGGCAAGCTTGCCTGGACTGACCACGAAACGAATGACAAGCTCGAAGGTGAACCAGGCGTTACACATGCATTCGATGTAGAAGAACGCTTCGTGAGGTTCTGTGCGCTTCTTTTCAAACATCCAGGACGTCCGAGTGGTTCTATTTAGTGGTACTCGGTGTGTGGAGGTCGTGAGGTCGTGTCGAGGGTTATACGGTGTGGTGTAACGGGGACGGTCGTGATTTGTGACGTTGTTGATGACAAAATAGTCGACGGTGACGTTGCGGATGACAGGCACTCTCATGGTTGGGTGGGTTTTGAGACAGAAGGATAAGATGGACACGATGATGAAGAAGACGGATACGCCTGATGCAATCTGATGAAATACAAACAAAACGATGATGTATGAAGATTTGATTATAATAGCTCAACTGAAGAGCTGAGATTGCAATGGTGTTAGTCAAAAATGCGTATTCATTTGAAAGAAATAAAGATACAGTTATGTCTGCATAATAGGTTATGGCAGTATGCAAGACGGTCTATAAAGTTTTTATATCACTGAACCTATAATTATTCAATCTTATAATTATTCAACTTTCATGAAGGTTTTTGAGTGCGATCTTATAGAAATTAAACACATTTATTATTGTGGGAAACGTGTATTGATTCATAATATAAATAGCACACGTTTCATGTTGGACTGATTCATGAGAAATCATTTACAATCAAATAAAAAATCAAGCTATCTGTATTCACAAGCCATTTTCTGCATTGATTTCATATCGCCTCTTAAATCATCATCTTCCTCAATACTGTCGCTGGTTTATCGTATTCAGCAAGTCAACAGCAAAGTCAACATCTAGACAACGTCTCTTTAATTGCATCAATCACACGATCCAAGCAATCCAAACTAGTAATTCATGACGAAAATATCTCGAGGGGGTCAAAAAGAAAAGAACAAAAATCTTTACGGGTATGAACAGTTTGAATTATTTCGTCAGATTGATTCGATCGATCTAGATTACGAGTAAAACCCATATTAAATGTTTTACGACTCTATTTTACGCGCAGAAAAATAGGATTACGATTTCACTTCTGATACAAAGAAGTATATTGGAGACAATTCTGGTAGCGATTATTTTCTGCCCCCACCCCCTCCCTAGAAAAGGCAAGTTGTAATTAATTGTTCAGCATTAGTAATGTTCATATTGGAAATGCTATCTTATCTTCAATTTATAAATTGTTTGAAATAGAAATACAAGAACTAGTAGAAGTGTTGTATAAGTATTATTACAGTTACAATAACTTTTGTAAAAATACGTTTTTATAAACAACCCTTTAATACATATTATTATTGCGTAAAATATTTATTTTTAAAAGATTATTCTTTGTTATATGTGGAGAGAGTCTCCGTGCAATTCAACAGTGAATTAATTTGTTAGTAACATAGCGCTGTGTTCATCTATAGGGGTCGTCTCAAAAAGTTGAATAATGAAGCTAATGAACTTAATTAAATAATTCATTAATTTATCAATGATCAATTAGGATATTAGTTAATTGATTCGAGAATTTTGATCGTAAGTTGTCTTGTATGCAAAATTTCAAGTCAATGGGAAAATGGGAAGTTAGCTAAATATCGATGACAATATTTGTATACTATACATACATACATATATACATACATACATACATACATACATACATACAGACATACATACATACATACATACTTACATACATACATACATACATACAAAAAAACACATGAAGTTAATAAAAGGGTTGTAAAAAAAGGCAATTATGAACGAAAATGTATAAAAAGTATGACACCTGAAAAAAGATCATCACTTGTTTTTGAGGATTATCTACCCAAAAGAAACACAACTGAAATGACGTCCCTGGCAGAGAGCTCTTCTACTTAACTCTTGGGGGGGGGGAGGAAGATCTACTTGTGCTTTTGGGGCTCGTGAGGGGAAAAGAAAAATAATCGGATCGATTTTAGAATCGAAGGGGACCACGGCAATAAGATCTATGCACTAGTTAAGGTGCATAATAATTTATTTAGAGAAGTGCACTTATTATTTAAAATATTCCTTAAAGGGAATGCTAGCATTGTTCTCTATTGAAGTCTTTCATCAGTCTACGCAATGCCCTCTTCTTGGAATTTCTCGTTGAATCTTGACTCCTAATAATGAGACCTATTTCCGTCTAATTTCCTCAAATACTACCCAGCGTCGTGCAAATTTGATTATTTACACGAGGACCGAAAGAAATAGTACCATTATGGGCGGAATCAAAAGAATGAATGATTGCATATTTTGAATTTCATTGAAATTTTATTAAATTGAGTGATAATATAATATCCGGTTAGAATTGAGAAGATTTTTGAAGTCTTTGAAAATAATTTTTACATTGACATAACCAAAATATATAATATAATTGGAAATAACATTTTAAACTCTATACATTACGCATATATTTCATTGCAAATGAAGATCGAAAATACATTATAATATACATACAGTATACAAATGCATTAAAATTTGAAAACAGGAAACTAAAATGTGCAATACAGTGAACGTTTCATGCGAACGATATGTTATTGGTTTTAACTAATATGAAAAGCATAACCACATAAAATTTTGTATTGTATTTGAATTTTGTTTAAAATTGTTACAAATCCTGCATGCATTGATATGGTTAAATTGCAATCACATTTAAACAACAACGATATTGCCTGTAAATATTGCAAGCAATTTATCAATCGGTTGTTATATTCAACCGTTTTACAGACCAATTAATTGTTCTGTTATGAGACTATGATTGCAGGTTGTACAATATCGAGCATCAGTCAAATATAATAGTAATAACGTTAAACGTTTGAGAATAATGCGAGGCATCGTAAACCTATCCAGTCTAGTTGGAATCAGAGATCAGAGAGACTGTAGTATACATCCAGACCTAATCCATATCTGCAGCTTTACGATCAACATCCGGCAGTGGAGTAACTAGGAACTTTTGTGGGGAGGGGAGGGGGAGGGGAAACATATTTGTCGTATGAGAAAATTGAAGAATATAATACTTGAATTATGAGTTTAGTAACTCCTATTATTATATAACCGATAATTCGCTTATCATTTTATTGCAATTTAGAAAATAGTATATAATTTCTTATTTGGAATCTCATTATTTTATTACTTTATCATTGCATCGTAGTTTCAATATTCAGGGAGTGCCAATCCCTACCTCTTCTAAATTTATCAGCAATCTGCGAATTTACGTACACAGTTTAATCGCTTTCATAAAAATCTTCTTTCGATTACGATTAATATGTTTTGAAATATGGATTGTTCTAGTGTTACAAACACATTGAACGCATGAAAGTTATAAAACACACTTCAGGCTAGCAAGGAAATGCGATATTTTTTAGAAAAGAAATATAATTTCAAATACGCGATGCAACACTAAAAATAACTGAAAGCAAGCAAACAAAGTAACATTTCTTAAATGTTGATATGATTTATTCAGTTATTTTGTTATCCTTAGCTATCTAAGGATAACAAAACTTTGAATAACCAGTGCCTAGAGCCCTAGAACTCCAAAAGCAAAGATTTGTCGTCATTACAACAATTAAAGTTATAAGATTTGGCAACAAATATCTAACATAAAAAATAATTAAATATATTTAGTTATACTGAAGCTGTATACTTTAAATTAAATCTATACAATTCAGATGACTGCAAAATACATTTTGCGGATCAACACACAAGTGTGGATCGATAGAAAACGGTTGTTCTTTACGGCTGAGCGATCACAACCCGGCAGTTGCTCGTTCAATGAAAGAGTTTTGATATCAAATACATTTCACTGTCATTGATACAAAATCAATTATAAACAAGCATCGTGCGATTGATCTCAAGCGCCCAGAGAGACCTTTCATCGACAAATAAAGGCTCGAAACTTTCTATCATCTGACTCATGCCATTATTTTATTGACTCATATTTTTCAACCTTTCATTGATTATTGTAGCTATTTTGAGTGACAGAATCTCTTTAATAATCTAGAAAGACTTGAATAATCTGAAGCTAATATTCAGATTACTCAAGTTATGTATAGGCCTATAACGATTATGGTTGAAGGATTTTTTTAAATTTATTTCACATACTACTCTAAATGATAGAGAACAGTTTATTTAGCGAATAAACGGTTAAGAACAAATACTTATCGTCAGTGGCGCACACAGGATTGATTCTGGGGTGGGGTTGGACGGGGGGGGTGTAAAAAAAGTTGAGTTGACGGACTCTGCACTTTTACAAAGTTTGCATCTATAATTATTTAGTATTTTGACCTAGGCATTTTAACAACTGTTTACTAGAAT
>JAQIXG010001759.1:0-20315 GCA_034700105.1 Oconnorella tubifera | reverse complement strand
GGCGCCCCCCCCCCCCGGCGCCCACACAGACCGGCGCCCGGGGCGGCCGCCCCCCCGCCCCCCCCCCCTCGTACGCCACTGAAGGAAGGATAGAGAAGAGTAGAAATGAATGCATGATGATAGAAAGGAATAAACTGAACTGCGTTTTGTTATATTCAATTTAATGTGTTGGATTACCGTACTATATATATGAATGATGTCTCGGACGATGCTGTCAAGTTAAGCACTTTACCCTATAGGGTGCAACAATTTAAAGAAATAGTTATCTTTCCGGAATTCAAACCTGGATATATCTCGTTCGAATCCAGCGCTCTAACCTCTTTTCTAACTTGACTTAACAAAAGATAGAATATATATAAAACATAATATCAACACTACGCGAAAAGGTAGAAATTTTGCAGATAATTAAACCAGAGAAAACAGTTAATTACCTAATAAACTGCCGAAATATTCCCAAATTAAACAATAAATGAAACTTTTCATGGATATGCCCTATCAATAATTTATCAGCCCGACAGAAAGAGAGAAGTTAAATGAGATTTGTAAACAGAACATGGACTTCAATTACCAAGACAAAACACTATATTACCATCCAATACACTGAATTTTAAAAATCTAAATTGCCTATTGTCTTCTTGTATGAGATCTAATCCAAATGCAATTGAAGTAGTAGAAGTACACGTGTATACCAGGCAACAAAACAAAACTAAGGACACCAAGAGAACATCTCTAGTGTTGTTATTAGGAATGATTGTGAAAGATAAATAAGTTATAATATCGTTTTTTATTCTGTGAAATTTTGTCTCATTTAGATATTGAAATGATATTTTAAAAAACCTGTATATTATTGAAGAAAAAACGAATTTGGCTATGCTAATAAAAGGTTTATTTATCATTGAAATAAGTTTTTGGAAATATGAATAAAAATTGGTAGAATTATAGTTATTATTGTGATTAATTCTTCTCTAAAATGTTGTTAAGTTATTTTAAATATTGTCAACTAATTTCAATAGCAATATAGTCATTTTTAAAATATCAATTGTATGCTAAATCATTAATACTCTCGCAATAAGCCATGACGTATGAATTTGATCGCATTTTATTTTTACAATTTATTTTTTCTTATAGGATTTAGCATCGGATTTCTGTATAAAGTTTATTTTTGCTAGTGAAATATTTAAATGTCAATCATATATTCTATGTAATTCTGGAATCTTTAAAATCGTGAGAAATATCCATTATAATCGGATCTTCAATTGCTTCAACTTTCATATTGATTTTTTCGTATATATATATTTTTTGTTTTGTAATACTTATTCGGTTCGTAGTTATTTTATTGAAAATAAACAAAAGTTCAAGCTAAATCAATTAATATTTATACGGAAAAATTAAATCGACTTTACAATAAATATATAATAGCTATTAACAATAATTGACAGAATCTTTCCTAGGAAGAACACAATCATCAAAATCTTCATTAGCAAAATCTAAAACTGCTGAAATTGTAGTATACAGTAGAAGATTATTGTTCTTATTCTGAATGCATTCAATGTAAATGATCCCAGCCTGCGTTTGACAGAATGATTAGCCTTATTTCATCAGTCTGTCAGTCTTGTCAAATTAGACTTTGCATGATTGATGAGTGCGCAGTTTAGGATTTTAATTCCTGCAGATCATAATGGTATTTGATGATTTTAATGCTCTTACACGCGAGGTGCATAATTTGATGCTTTTTATTATAACTATTATCATAATTATATCGAGATTTTATGACACATTTTTCATTATTTAACGCGGATCATGGATTCATACAAGAAGTTTATGAAAATGTATTGACGATTTGTAATTTGAGAAGCTATTATTTTCAATTTAAGCTAGTCATTATAATTCAATACAGTCGGTCTAGTTTTCTAGTAATTAGACTGCATAACTTTATGATTTGAGTTCAGTGTTTACTCAACATTTTGACATTGGTTTATTTTATCACAACTGTTATTCAATTCATCTTTAGCTTACATTAAATATTGATTTTTTTATAATTATCGTACCGCACTAATGATTTTTTTCTTTGATGCGTTGCAAAAAATAAAATAATTAAAAGTTGATTTGATTACGAAGAAGAATAGATAGAAGTTGCTTTTCCTAATGTCTAGTAATAAACTGATGTGTCATTTGTAATTAGTAGTCATTATGTATAAAGGCTACTGATTAAAATGTATATTACAGTGCGTTTAATGCCTATTTTGCTTGTATTGTAGCGTGTTGCGATATATTTAATTAAAAGTTACTTGATTATTTATATCTACCGATTTGAAATTAACGCTGATATAAATTTCGTAATAATTTGCATATTTGATCAAATTGTGTAAATGCATTCTGATATCTGATTAAATAGGAGATTGCATTGCAAGCTTAAGTAAGACATCTTTATTTACAATATTTTAAATAAACTTATTATTGTTTTGCTATTTCTATGCAACGTTTTATTCGCATTTTCTTAGCTGCATTGTTATTGCAGCATTACTCTAATTTTAGTCACTGCATCATAATTTTATTACGTTACTAGTTATCTGATATAAGTACTGGTAAGTTTGGGGGATTTATTTTTATTCAAAATGCACGTTTAGAAACTGAATGTTTAAGCATAATCCGGCTTTGATATTTTGCTCTTTTCCTGTTAAACTGTCTCATATACTGTTTAATATTGCTTATGTATTAGAATTTGCTAATAAAATCGTTTATATCTTTAACTATCTATACATACTTTTTATCTAATGAACGATACTATAATAGATTTAATTGTCATAATTTTTATTACTTTAGATTATGCTTAAATTGTAATGTTTTTATTATTGTAGATTCTACTGGGATGTGTTCATGCTCGTACTGCTAATTGGAAACTTAATTATTCTACCGGTTGCAATATCCTTTTTTAACGATGACCTCAGTCCACAATGGATTGTATTCAACACAATATCAGACACAGTCTTCCTTCTGGATCTCATCATTAACTTCAGGACAGGTAGGTTATCAAGATGTAGATGATATATCCAGTAAAGGATTTAAGAAATTTTTATGAAACAAAAAAATATACAAAATTAACACCTGACGACTTTTTTAACCAGTTGTGGGCATTTTACGATTAATTTTGTAATCTATTCCATTTCTGGAAAGGAATGATTGAATCATAATCATTGGATAATAATTGGAAAAAAACTTTCGATAAACGAGACTGAATATTCAGCATACCCGAGTATTGAGAAACACATTTATCTACTTGAGGGACGTCTGCATTAATTCTATGGTTTTAGTTAGTGTATTATATTATTTTTAGAATTTATTCAGCAGAAGACTAACAGAACAATTTGGGGGCGTGGTAGTCTTTCTAAATTTTATCTACTAGATAATATATGCACACTATTTTCGATGAAAGTTAGCTATAGGTGGTAGGGTACACAAATTGTTTCAGGGTTATTTTACATTATCTTTGTTTACTGTATAATGTCTTCAGGAACTCTACTGTTGTGTTAGCTTAATACTTAGCAGCAGTATATTTTGTGCTATTTTGTATGAAGTAAAGTGACTATTATAAAGCAATTTATTTTCAATAAAACTAATCAAATAATTAACAATTTACCAGTACAACTGCAATTCTGTAACAGCTAAACATTCTATAAATTCTTAAGTAAATATCAGTTTTCTTTTTATTCTGATTTTATACTTGAACTGTTTACGCTTCGCTAATAATATGACTTTTCCTGTTGCTTTTAACTCTTTAATATACTAATTATTCGCTCAGCAGTCCGACCAATGCATCTCTAATCAAATGTTGTGTCCTACTATAGCTCGAGTGGACTAAAATGTGCACTTTGTTCATAACGCTAGCGACAGAGTGACCTATAGGTACTCTCGAATCATCACTTTCCGTAATTAGTACTTAATGCTCCGGATACAACGTTAGCGTAGAGTTAAGTTGTATCTCAGGAGATCTGTGAACTAAAAGGTTTTTAAAATTCGAGATTAATCCGCGTTTTGAGGAAATTTGTGTAATCTTAGGAAGTATCTAATAAATGTATTTTTAATTTTCTACTCTATCTGATTTGTTAAAAAAATTATAGCAAATGTTTTCTCTACTTCTCTACCTAACTTTTTGTATACAAAAATAGATAATATCTGTCGACTTGACAACGAATTCTACGTTTTGAACCGGTGACTATGTAATCCATTTCAATCTTAATAATATAATGATCAATATTAATAAGTTAATGAATCACTCGAAATCACTATAAATGAAATAAATGAATAAGTCTAAACAGATTCTTATGATACAAACGATACAAAAGTTTTTTTATATTCATTTTTTTAATTATATTTTACTATTGTTCTACTGAAAATGTAACTGTTTCCACTAAATATTTACAAGTCAAATCTCGTTCATTTAAGAGCGGTGAATTTTTTAACATCTATTATGCAGTCTCCGCTTTTAAGAATTATTATGCAGTTTTCCCTGTCAACGTTACATCAACCGACTGCAGTTGATCTGCATATTATGTAGATCAGTGTTACCCAGAATTTGATTGAGTGATGCTTGTTCACAATTTATGGGATGGAGGGGGGGGGTAAGTATGGGAGGGGGTTGGACTGCAATGTCATCGGTTTTGAGTTTTAGTATTACATATGTCTCAGATTTTTTTATAAACATATTTTAGGATCACACACAAAACTATTAGTTCCAAAACGTGCCTTAATGTCAATACATTAATATCTCATCTTTATAAAAAAAATTCATAATAATTATCATTGTCATGATGGTGTAAAGAATTTAAACGCGCATTATAAATCTTTAACTTACAATCTTTCCGTTTTTGTTCTCCTTAGAAGTTCAAGTTGTCATTAATATGTTTGATGATTGATAATATTGAATTCGATTTCTATAAATAATTTTCTTTATATTTAAGTTGTATCAGTAAAAAAACTTACGTAAGTTATTGATCACCATAGCGCGTGTCACGATAATTTGTCTACGGATTATTGATCTATTATTCTACGTCTTCTGATATTTTGGTCAACTGCAATTTCAGAGTTCGGGATAGTGCTTGGAGTCTGTTTTACTAAAGTGTTTAGTGTTGAGAAAAAATATCCGTGAAACAAAATGTCGATAGACGCAGCGTTATAGACATTGTAGTCTGTAGACAAGTTTTCGCGAAACCTGGACCGTTAAATGCCACAGCCCACAATTTCTTAAGTGACATCGGTCACTTAAGAAAAATACAGAAAAATACAAAATTAATTGATCACTATCGTGAAGGCTGCTTTCTTTGCGAATGACTATCAATTACTCTCCTTCAGCTTTTGCGAGCCTTCGGCCGTTTTATAACCCGAAGTTACTGTTCTAGACGCGAGGTCTAGACTACATCGGATCGTGTCAAAATCTGTCTTTTATCTTGAACTAAATCTGGTAATCATTTTCGTATAATAAAAAACGACGGAATCGATCACAGTGGTTCCGATGCCCGGATTCGAACTCTCGATCTTTGACTCGAGAGGACAACGAGCAACCATTGAACTATTTCTACCTTTAGACTATTTCTACTTTTGAATTTTATGTTGTGTTATAGATCCCTTATTTGAAGAATAATTATTAATAAAATCATATTCACAACTCAGTCCTTCACGCTGATTTCACGTTACTCTAAAATTTAACAAGATTCGAATCGACACCTGTCAGTTCGCGTATTTCTTCGCCTTGTAACCAATCGATCAAATAAGCACGCTCCTCTCTCTTACTACTTCGCGTTGCAAATTCGCAAAGTTGTCCAGATAGAAATACGATCTATCGTAAGAAACGTGACGGAAGCGATCAGTGATGTGTTGATCGAATAGAATGCAATATTGACAAAGTGTTTTACTAATAGGTTGTGTTAAACGAGAGAACAATTGCTATTTAAAGTTGTCAATGGATTGTGTGAGCGGATACGTGTTTTGTTAGTATTATAGATTCTGCGCTGAATCTCAATATCACTTTAAGTGAATTTTGTAAAGAATTAATATAAGCAAAATTAATTGAAATAGTTACCGCAACAGTTTTCAGTAATCGGTATTTATTACAGATTTTAATCACTAAATCTTGACTAAATTACATCACGAGAGTAAGCTATCCACGGAACTGCACTGCCGGCGTAAATGTAAAATTTATCTGGGTTGAATTTATTTTACATTTCGATAGTTTAATTGCGCTTCCGTGCCTTTAAAATCAACAAACAAACAAGCGGTTTATTTGTTTACAATCGTATGCTTTTTTAGCAACATATAATTTAAACTAATTTATTTCAAAATTTCAACATACTCTTCTCTTTATAATTTGACCAGTCAAATTTTTATATACTTTAATTTAATTTTTAATTTGTGATAATTTCAGGAATAATAGCAGATAACTTTGCTGATGAAGTAATACTGGATCCCAAGGAGATTGCCAAGCATTATATCCGCACTTGGTTTCTACTGGACTTCATCAGTTCCATACCTCTCGACTATCTCATACTTCTTATGTCAAATGATACTAATGTTCCACAAATCATACACGCCGGTTAGTGCAGGACTCTTATTATTCATTTGATGCATATAATTTTTATATGTATCTTATAGTGGACTTTGTTTAATTAAAAAACTAATTTTTTCATAGATTCTGATTAAATTGTGCAACGATAAAATTGCAGCTATTTTAATGCTATAATTTACAATAATTGATATTGTAGCCATATAATTTTTTAACATTTTTTACAGATACTATACATTGTTCATATGATTATGAAATATTTTATAGACGAATTCTTATCAATTTTAAATTGATTTAAATCAGCTAGCATTTAGGACAAAGCCAGAGATATTTAATGTATACAATAGGTTTGTATAAAATGCATGAACATATTACTCATTCTATCATTAACGCAATAAAAAATATATAATATAAATGAGTAATTTTTAAAGAATTGTACAAATTAATTATATTGTAATAAAATTAATATAGATTTGTAGCACTATTTAAATATATATATATATAGTTCTTTCATTTTCAAAATCACTTATTATTCAAACCTTATTTTTCAACGAAGTGTGTGTGTGTGTGTGTGTGTGTGAAGAATATTTTTGTGTTCAAAGAGAAATAGCAGTATTTATTTGGCTAATGATTTCATGAGCTCAGTCCATTATTGCGTCATTTTCTCGCTTAATTCAATAAACAAGGATGATCGAAGACCACACTGTATTATCTTCCAAATGATAAACTATTTACAAGTCTGGATCACATTTATCTGAGCCAATCGAAACATTTCACGTTATATTGTGTTTTTTTACAGTGAATTAGAATTTCTATTATTTAATTTAGACAACTTACTACTAGGAAATAAACTTTTTCAATTGGTTTATTAGATCAAACACGAAGTAAAAAGTAAGAAATAAATACTCAACTCTATTAACAGAAGTTACTAATTATCAAATTATATAAAAAATTTAATCATCATAAATAAACGTAATCATCTGAACGAAATATATATGTTACCGTATATATTTATATGAAAATTGAATACAAGCTCTATAAAGATTTATTTGAATCATTTTTACAGTAATTATGAACAGATATTTGTATAAATAAAATTGACATAATGTTATCATTAGTAAGTATTTATCCTGCATTATTAATTTAGACAGCTTCATTAAAAATGACAGGCTAACGCATAGACCTGCTGGTTATGTCTAACGCATCGACCTGTTGGTAATTAGCTAATTAGGCAACTTTTAATTTGCCTAATTAGCTAATTATTTAATACAAATAAAAATTATTTTATTAAAACGCTGAAAACTTTATATTCACATAACGTTCTGTCATTTAGAAAGTTTCATTTATTGAATTAGTCGGTCTGCTCTCATTTCTGATTGTCTATTAAGACCGAGCGTGTTGACTACTTAATGAATTCAGGCACAAAGAGTTATTCAAATCGCAAAATTAAGCAACTCTATCATTCGGATCTTGTTTATAATATGAAATTTGAAATATCCAAAAAAGTCGTATTTGATCATTTTTGAAGTGTTTTTATTGGTCGTGTTGTAAATTCAATTATTTAACAATATTTGATCCTTTCTGATCTATATTAGTCATAGTGTAATTTTTTTTGATCATTTTTGATCATTGTGATCATATTTGATTTATCATAAACAATATTTTAATCATTTTTGTAATGATTGATCCTCTTTGATAATGTTATGTTGTGAAATATATTTGATTAATATGACCAAAGTTTCTACTAAGTAACAATTATGTAATAATATGTCCAATTATGATCGCATAGATGTAAACATAAGCAACCAATTTTAAAGCAAGCTATATGTTTAGAAAAATGCAAAGAAATTATGTAGAAAACGAGATAATCAGACTATCGTATATATGGATTTCGTTTTTTCAATACATTTTTCTTACTGCACATTATAAGAAAACAACTGAAACTCATTTTGTCGTAATTTTTAGTATATTTCAGTTATTGATAATAGTTCAAATATTGCTTTGTGATAATATAAAATATAATTATCATTGTTTTTTAATACAGGTCGAGCTTTGAGGATATTTCGTCTTGTAAAGTTGCTTAGTTTGCTTCGATTACTTCGACTCTCGAGATTGGTGCGGTACATTAGCCAATGGGAAGAGGTATTATATCTTGTATTTAGTAAACTCAATAAACTTCTGAAATTGTAATGTTAATTTTTCTATACAATTCCTGATCATAAATTCGCATTTGTCTTTTCACTATTGAGTTTTCGTGTTTTGCTAAAGTTTTTCTTTAGTAAGATTTCTAACTTCAATTTACTAAGTTAAGCAAAGCTTTATTAAGAGCCGTTTACTTAAATTGGGTATTTTTTAATTTTCATGTTTTATTTATTCAGTTATTGATTGCTGCAATTTTATCGGGCAGTGTGTATGTTTGTAATACTACTGTATGTGATATGTATTTTTTCTATATGCAACAGTATTTTTTATCTAGAATGCTGTATATTTGTTATAAAAACAGATTTGCTAAGCTAATAACTGCTTTAACAATTTTGTTTGACTCGAATTAAAATTGAATTTTTATAAAAATTAAATACAATCTTAATAAAAAATAAATACACAGTACAACGTTCGATCATATTTTTACTGAATCTTTTCATTTCCAGGACATTGGTCAGTTTCTTGCTTTAGCCAGTAAGTTTATGCGAATATTCAACCTTGTCTGCCTCATCCTGCTTCTTGGACACTGGAATGGATGCCTGCAATGGCTCGTTCCAATGCTACAGGACTTTCCCAGAGACAGCTGGCCAGCACTCGAAGAACTGAAGGTTTCTCAGATGCTCAAATTATATAAATTTATTGTTTCGTAATTCAAGATAGCTGTTTAGATTTCTAAATCATTTGTAATGTAATATTGTAGTTATATAATATTGTTGAATTTATACTAGCTGCTGTAATATATATTGTAAAAATGGAGTACTCTTGCGTCCATGCCAAATTTAAACTTTTCAACTTCTCTAATTATTTTTTTAGGCAATGATCTAAATTGTATTCTTTAACACCAGCATAATTTTACTCTAAATTCGTTTTATGTCTATTATAAAGTAATAATGATAATGAATGCTGAAAGTAGTCTGTTTTATAAATACTAATAAGTTTCAGTTACACATTTTATGCTCTTTATTTGATATTAATAGCCAACTTTTGAAAAAGAATCTTTTTAATTAAAAATTATTTTATTGATGGACCAATAAAAATAAAAATAGAAATAAATATTGCTAATTTTAAACGCGCAGCACGCTGAGTGGTCCGAGCAGTACACGTGGGCACTATTCAAGGCCCTATCACACATGCTGTGTATCGGCTATGGACGGTTCCCCCCGCAGAGTACAACAGACGTTTGGTTGACAATGGTTAGCATGCTAACGGGAGCCACTTGCTACGCATTATTCGTTGGACATTCAACTACACTTATACAAAGCTTTGACACTTCTAAAAGACTATACGGAGAAAAGGTTAAACTACTGACATACTTATTAATTTTTTTCGATTTTCATAGTATTTTTGGTTTTATTCCGATATTAGTAAAATTATATTGATTTTTATAAGATTTTTGACGTAGTTTGATTTTTTTCAATAATTATTGGTACTGAAAGTCTAGTCTATCAAAAACTTATTGAATATTTGTTATAAATATTTTCTGTTTTAAAGCCTATTTTGAATGATGAGTGAATTAATATTCTTACAAAGTTGAATAATATTTGCGATATTACTGTTAATAATATAGACTTTTATATAGTCTCTGTTTCGTAATTATATAAAATGTAAAAAAATTATACAAGAAAAACATCTTTTTATATCTAGAATCTTTGCGAGTTAATATCTTTAAAATTTCTGCTTACGACAATCTTTTGCAATTTTATACGAACTAAATCCATGCGCTTACTTGTTTACAGTTCAAACAGGTTGAGGAGTATATGACGTATAGAAAACTGCCGCGAAATCTCAGACAAAAGATCACCGAGTATTATGAGCACAGATTTCGAGGCAAAATGTTTGATGAGCTGAGTATTTTATCGGAAGTCAACGAGTGCCTCAAAGAGGTTAAATTTGTGTTAATTTTTCGTCGTGTAATAAGAATGGATTATTCTAATGTAATAAGAATAATCCATTGTCCATTACAATAGTAAGTAATGTATACATTACTTATCACAATATAAGCAATGTATTTTATATTATAAAATACATTAATTTACAATGTAAATTAATATATTTTACTTTATATTGAAAAGTAAAAATATCTCTACAACTTAGGTAGTACTTTTAATGAAATTTCTAGATCGTATCAGTATCGTTATATGTTATTTGAGATTATTCAGTGTTTGTAATGGTATTTAATTTGTGCAAGATTGAAAGATTATAAAATATTTGTCTTGCGATTAACCATCTAGCCACCTTCTAAGCTTAATAGCTACAGTTGTAGGGGAATGACTTTTTACTCATATTCCCTCCCATTGCCATATCATGTTTATTTTCATTTCCAAGTGAAAGCCATCTGGGGAATTTCAGAATAAACTACTTATTAGTATTTCTCTCCAAATCTGAAGATGTAAAAATGTACTGTACTTTGCGTGCTGATTATTGTCATAAGGCAATATTCCTTACAAGCGGTCAAAGAGATTAGCATATATATTTAAGTTTAGTGTCAATAAATTTTACCATTTGATTGCACACCAAAAATCTTAGTATCTTGCTTAGCAGAGTACAAATAATACAAACACAGAATGTTCGTATTTTATTTATTATTAATTGTTTTTGAACTAAATTTCATCCACTAAAGACAAGACAGAACTTTCAATAAACTAACATACTATGTTATACTTTATGTACTTTCTACCTTGTAATAACTATGCGGTTGTCAAGTTACGATTATTTTGATTTGATATGATTTCTTTAAAAATGGATATAAATTTCTAGTAATACCAAATCGTTTTATTTCTTTAGGAAATTGTCAACTTCAACTGCCGCTCTCTCGTCGCGTCCGTTCCTTTCTTCACTCACGCCGATCCAAATTTTGTAACGGAAGTGGTCACGAAGCTTGAATACGAGGTGTTCCAACCAGGGGATTACATCATCAAAGAGGGGACCATTGGTACAAAGATGTACTTTATTCAGGAAGGAATAGTTGATATAGTGACAATGAATGGCGAAGTAGCTACCAGTCTTTCTGATGGATCATATTTCGGAGGTTGGTATAATATAGGACTTGCATTGTTACTATTTCATTTTCAATTAATATGCTAAATGAATTTATAGAATGATAGTTTGTAAGCTTTATGGTTATATAATTTTAATTGTGCATCGTGGCATTAATATAAATCAGACTATTTATTAGGCAGCCATCAATTATTTTAGTAAAATAGAAATAACTGCTTCTTAGTGACAATTTACTTTTCGTATAAATTACAATTTCATATTTTTGAATACTGAGAGCTCCTGCATCATTTTTCTACAGGAAGATACTAATTTGGATATTTCATTATTATTGACTGCTTTGATACTGATAATATTAGAGGTCTATAGCAACTGTAATAGGTATTTATCGCAAAATATATAAAAAAAATTCATATTTACTATTTGTAAATAATGATCCGTTAGTCTTTTCAGCCCGAGAGTTTATAAACAGTATATTTAGAGAATGTTAACAGTGCTAATACACATGTTTTCTATTATAGCAGAAATAAGCGAGTTTATTTTATTGGATTGTCTAACTTCAAATATATTTGGTAAAATCTATTTAACACATATTTATCTTATATTTATCCAAAAATTTGTCTTTAGTTTGTATAGTTTCCGTTTTATTCATTACAGAAATTTGCCTTTTGACAAACGCACGACGCGTTGCAAGCGTCCGCGCAGAAACCTACTGCAATCTTTTCTCCCTCTCCGTCGATCTCTTTCACTCCGTCCTCGAGCACTACCCCGTCGTCAGACGCACCCTCGAGAGCGTCGCCGCCCAGCGTCTCAACAAAATCGGCAAAAACCCGTGCATCGTGACTTCACGTGAAGATTTTGAAGACGACATAAACACCGTTAATGAACTCATAATGCGGGGAGGTATGACAGACGCTAGCTCGGACCCTGAGAGAGGAGGGGAGCAAGAGGGGGTGACGACGGCCTCGGGGGAGGAAAGCGCATCGGGGAGAGGAGGGAGGGTTAAGAGGAGGAAGAAGTGGAAGAGGCCCACTGGTGGTGGGAGCGTTGTGGGAGCTTTGGGAGCTTGGGGTCAGGGTTCGAAAAGGAAGAGTAAGTCGTTAACGGCGAAGGATGCAAGGGAGGTGTTGACTCAGACGCTGGCTATGGTAATGAGGACTACAGCGAGGTCTAAGAGTGTAGGGAGTGTGGATAAGGTGAGCACTGCCAGTGATGGGGAGGGAGGGGCGGCGGCGGGGGCTGCTTTGACAGGTGGAAATATTGTCGATACTTCTATGTGAAAACTTACCAGTTTTCAAACTAAATTTTTTTTTGTAATAATAATCGCAATTTTTACTTAATTTTGATGATAATAACCTGTAAAATTAAATGTTAGTTCATTCGCTATGTGTCGCCGCTGCTTGTTCTCTCTTCTTCACTTTTTTTTGGTCGACCTTTAGGTTTGGTCGGAGGCTTCGTTCCTCCGTCTTGTAAAACCTAAAAGAAATTTTAAAATATATGTTTAAAGTGTTTTAAACTCGTTAATGATTAATACGTTATCTAGAAAAATTTTAATTTATCTTTCTATCATTTCTATTTTATAGTAATAAATTGACTAAATCAAAATATATTTTATTAAGGATAACATGGTACAGCTTGCTCCAATATGTATACTAATATGAGCTATTTAGCTTTAAATATAATATCTTTGAAGTAAACTCAGAATACTTCTCTAGTTTAAAATTCTTAAAACAAAATAAACAATTTGAGCTAAAATATCCCTATTTTTTAGTTTTTAATTTAAATTAGTTTTAAATTTTGCCGCTTAAATACGAGAAGCATTATCCAATATGTCTCTTAATTTCCCTTATATCTTAAACTATGCTAAACCAGATATTTTACTTTATTTGACACTACATTACTTTATTCTACTTAAGCATAATTCTTATATACAAAAATCTAAAATAAATATTGACTGTATTATGACAGTTATTTCATTTTCAACACTGACCTGTTTTTTCCACTTCATTCGTCTGTTTTGATACCAAGTTTTAACCTGAATTTGACTCAGACCCAACTGAGAGGCCAGCACAACTCTATCCTTGGTCGTTAGATATTTCTGTCGATCAAACTGAGTCTCCAAGCAGGACAAATGATACTCACTGTACACCGTCCTATTGCGCCTGCATTTAGTTCTCATGTGAAAGTTATGCGATGAAGTATCCCCGTCGCATCCATTCTCTGTAAACTCACCTTGTATATTCATCAAGGGTGGATACTGTCGAGGGAATGTGCTAGAAATTGAGTATTCATTAGATCCAGTTTGATTATGAAACGGACAGCAATGCTGGGATACAGATGAGCTTTGGAGATGTGATCCCAAAAAGGGAAAGCCAGGGAAAATGGGGATAATGGGAACTGGATTTAGGATAGAGCGCATTCGAGTGAGCTGGCTGGATTGTAAAGCGGTGGGGCTGGAAGAATAGTCAAGATGTTCTGATGAAGGAATTTGATGATCGCTTGATATTGCCTGAGGGTTTTGGTTTCTCAAGGAGGATGGAAACATAATGTACGTACACGATTTCAGAAGTTGTGAATGCAGACCTAAGCGTTCCATTGATGATGAGCTATGTGGTGAAGCTGGCATGAGAAGTGATGGGTTTCTTTTGAGATTATCAACAGAGGTATTTGTTCTATTCCAATCAGAATTTAGGTTACCATTCACCGTGAAATTAGTTTGATTTGATGATATTGTATTTTGACTTGCTTTTGATGTGGTGAGACTTTTAGGATCATCTGTTGATCGAAATTTGCTGGACTTTGAAACAAATGCAAGGGGATCATCAGGTGTCGATATACTGCCTGCTATTAGAGAGCGATTATGTGATTGAATTTGTGTTTGAGAAATTTGCATTCGATCCTCTTTTTGCCATTTTTCTGTAAATAAAAAATATTTAGAATGGATTTTGCTAGCAACGGTTACAACAGTTTAATGTAAACATATTTAGGGAATCAATTTTTAAACTCGAACCTACTCAAATTGTTATTATTATTAATATTATTGTTGTTACATATTTAACTGATATCTGAATTTGATACAATTTGGTCAAAAAAATGCATTACCCGGTTATAAACATTGACGTATACCTAATAACTGATTCTTTGTTTTGAAATAAAATTACATTTCAAAATTACGCTTTCAGTCAAATATATTTAAGGAACAATAATTTAATCTTCAGTAAACTGTTAGTCCCAGCTTAGACCTAAATGAGGCATCTTGCAAAAAGAAGATTCACTTGTTATCAAATATAAGATCTTGAATTAACAAATTTTGTGTGGGTTATGAAAATAATCAATGCAATGTCCCATCAAAATGGATTACAATACGACTTATGCTATCTGTCAAGCGTTGTATATTTTTCAATTTAACTGGCATTTATTTTAATATTCCTTGTTGATTGCAGGATCTGAAGAATTCTCTAATTGCGGTTGACTACTATGCATACAATTATGGTTAATAAAATTTAAAGTAAAGTTTAAGTTAAAAAATAAAATTACAAAATTAAGTTAATCACAGTTTAAATAACTCTCTAACTCCTTATCATCGGCAGCTCAAATATAATTTCAGTTTAATGTCATAATTTCAAAATTACTTCATTTTCATATTTCAAAATTACTTTTATTTTGTTATTGAACTGTAACGTGGGACATTGCCCTATAAGGCCTACTGTATATTAAGCTAAATAAAAGTTCACATAAAATTTAAAAGTTCTCCTGTGAGCTTTTAATAATTTTTGTCCCCCAGATACCAAAACACCAGATGATCTTTCATAGGCCCCTATATCCTTTTTTGGACATTCCTTGGCTTTGACAAATGTTTGAAATCATAAAATTTCAGCGGTAATTATGTGCTCTCAAATATTCTTTGAACACAAAATTATGTCTAAATTATAATAAATACTGTAAAGAAATCTGTACTACTAAGTGTTCTACTTGTTTTAAGATATCACCATTGATATTAAAAATTTAGTCTCAAAATTTATCAATGAAATACACACTGATGTTACTTAAATAGCGCTGTATAATATACAGCCGTGCTACTTAAATTCCGCTACTAAAAGCTACTTCTTACCTTCGTCTTCTTGTGAATCCACTCCAGAGTAGTCTTTTTTGAGGCCAATCACCATATCACAACTTTGAGACGAATCCGATCTTACAGAGTTGGTTGATCGAATCGTCCGCATCCCATTCCTGCATTTAGTATCTACGTCGTAATCGAACTCAATTTCATTGCTCTTATTTTGTGATTCGCATTTTGTTTCATGATCTTGATATATTCTGGGAGATTGTGTTAAATTATGATGATGTGTTGATGTTTCATCTTTATCTAAATGTCTCATGAATCTATTACACTTTCTTCTACTAGTTAAATCTTGTCCAACTTGTTCCTCTATCAGTTTATTTGAAAGTATTGAGATTCTTTTATTGCTATCGAGATTATCATGCGTGCAATCATGAGACGCTCTTGTAGCACACGAAGAACAATGGCTAAATAAAGAATTCCGAATTGGAGTATGATAATCCTCACGCTTATATCTTAAACTGCTAGAACTATTTTTACTTAAATCAAACTCGGTATTTCTTAATTCATTTTCTGATGTCACTATTTGAATGCTGTCAACGACATGGCGCTGAATTTGATGACGTAGCGTGACGTTTATTTTATTTTCTACGTCATATTGATTAATCTTTTCATTCGACGGCATAATACTAGCTACGTCACAGTGTTTAGTTTGATCATCTTTTTTGACTATGTTATCATTTTTATTATTAATTAGACATACCGCAGTTTTGTCTTCAGTTTTCTGCAGTTTTGCACTGACACGAGGCTGGCAATTTTCAGACGAATTTTTCAGTGTAATGTCACTGCCATTATAATAAAAAGAATTCGTTATTAAAGGCACAATTGAAGATGTTCTTGAGATTGGTCTGGATAGTGATGAAACAACTTCATCAGAGTTAAATTTAACGCAATTCGCTTGGCTATGTATGTTCGCTAATCTTATATCATACTTAGAATTTTTACTGCCTAATCCGAAAGCATCATTGCTATGTATTTTATTGTTTGAATTATCAGTAATTTCATCTACGATTTCTATGGATTTGATTAAAGATCCAGGACTTCCTCGCTCATGAAAATCATCCTTAGTTTGCTTAGCAAGATTTTCAATAGGACGGGATGGAAATGATGATCGCTTCGTCTGAAGGATGTCTGCTATCAGAAAGGTAGCTCGTCTAGCTTCAGTCGTCTGCTTCGTTTTCTGCATGTTGATTATATTAATTCTCCATTAAGCAGGATACCTGCAGTATCAAGTTAAGATTTATACTTTTTTGTAAGATTTAGCAAATCAAAATTCAATAAAAAAAAGTAGCAACAAAAGCAATTCAAGAATTCGTAATCTACAAATGAACATTTTTGTTGATTAGCCTAGCAAATTTGATAGAAGTAAAAAAATCAGTTAAGCTTTAACTAATATGATATCCAACTAATAAATCAGTTAAACGTAAGTTCAAATCTAACTGAAAAGCTGTTCAACTTTTAAACAATATTCGTTGTTTATATATTTGTTGTTTTACTTTCAAAACATTCAAAATCTTCAATGAAATTTTCTCATATTATAAAGCAAGATAATTTTCTCAAGTGCTGAAATACCTAATACATTGATTAAACTTTTCCAATAAAGTTTTTTAAATAACTTCACATATAGTATTAAAATAAATTAATAACGCTTGACGCTAAATACTTTAAAATTTACTGCAACACACTTCATCCGTGACGATCAACCGCGAGCTATCTACTGAGATCTCTCGTCACGTCACATCAGCACTATCGCAAACATTCATCTAGCGTATCCAGAAGCATCTGTAATTCACAGACGTGCGTCTACTCCATAAATCCTCGTTAGAGATTCTGTTAAAGATTATCGCGTTTATCGTCACGCGTACTCCCGAGCATTAATCGCTCTGTTTCTCGCTAAGATCTACAACCGCGAAAAGTAGTTTCACTACTGGTTCTTGCCTCTCTCTCTCTCTCTCTCTCTCTCTCTCTCTCTCTCTCCTCTATTTTCTCTTTCGTTCATTCAGCAAGGCAACAATAAGCTACAGATGCACAACTAGACCTCCATCATCCAACGATTACTTCTTCGTCGATCTCTGAAACCGCAGAGGTAGATAGACCCGTGTGGGGAACAAAACTGTTTGGGCAAAACTTAAACTATCTTAAGAAGAGGACAATACTTTAATACATTTAATGAATTTGTCAAATTCGTATTTTCCAGTCATTTGATATTTGCACAAGATTATTGAAATAGTTTATTATATTAAATTTGATTTGAATGTTGAGTGATTTAATGTTTTCTACAATTATTTTTTATTTCAATTACAAATTAAAATATATATGAATATTTTTACTTTTTCCGCATTTATTATCTTCCTAAATCTGAGTTAACATTATATTGAATTAACACTATATTGTATTAGTAAACTTTACTACAAACAATAAAAAAGTCTGGCATATAATAACTAGGCCTTCACCGTATAATTGTCACAAATGCATGAACCGGTAAATTACTTGTTGCTATGTCCCTTACAAAGTTTGAGTTACTTTAAGCAAAACCAAGAGCGCACAATAACCATTGCTCCACCTTAAACTTCAAATTATAAACCTTAAAATATCAAATATTATTTTATTCTAAAATATATGTCTGCTAATTTTCTAACCAATGCAATCGGTGATTACATTTTCTCGTCAAGCGGCGCTCAGTAACAACTTTCTTGATTGGTCGATCGATTATCTAATGATAGTAATTGCAGCCTGGCGTCACGGCGGGCGGCTGAACCAAGGCGGCCTGCCAGAACCAATAAGTTTGCAATCTGTTCGTCCGTCAAGGCCCTAATTGCCCGGAGAGATGCATCGCGGCGCCCTCCCAGAGAGACGCGGCGGCGCGGCGAGGCGTTAAGGTGCCGGTGTGAGGTCCGGAGGCCTCCGCGATTCAGTTTTTGCTGGAGCAGGGTCCCCGAACCCAATCTTGTTCGGGAACAGACATTCGGGAAATTAAATAAGTATTTAAATTATTACTGAAGTGAATAGATAATAATTATAATTAAAATATTTACGGGGCATTTTATCGGAGGAAATGCTAAGAAATAAATATAAGATTACTTTGTATGTTTATGAAATAAAAATTGCTGCAAGTGAAAGCAACTAAAAACGAGCTAATTGTTTTAGCTCGCTAGTGGAAGTATATCTACAATATAATCATCTAATTTGATGCTCAGTCAGATTGACGCGTTTTGTTGAAGCTTCAATGACACAAAATTTGGCTCAATATTTTGTCAGTATTTTTAAAAAATTTACTCTCGTTTTTAATTTCTTGAATTTAAGGGAAGATGGCATTGTTTGAATTTTTGACATTGAATTAGTTAAAAAGACATAAAGTTTAGAATTGTTGTAGTTCGTTGGTGAAGTAGAAACGCATCGGACTCGAACCCGACAGGTTCTGGTTAGAGTCTCGCGAAATTGAAAACTTGCAAACTTTCAAATTGCCAGTGATGTTAACGAGACCTTTTTTGTCAAGACCAAGAAGAGACCAAGACCTGATGGTTAGAGACCCAAGACCAAGGCCAAGACCTAATGGTTTGAGACCAAGATCTGATGATTCGAGACCAAGACCAAGACCGAGACCTGATGGTTCGAGACCAAGACCAAGACCATGAGCTTCGAGACCAAGACCGAGACCAAGACCAGGTGCTCCGAAACGAAGACTGAGACATAAAACCAACTGAGATCAAGATCAAAACCACCAGGTCTATGCAGACTTGTTAAGGACCACCCATCAATCGTCGGCGACTTATTATACATAACACAATGAGAAATTTAAAAAAAATATAACATCAGACACAATAAACATTACAGTGACTGTCATTATCATAATCATTAATTTACGAAATTAAAACACTGTTATTACCATCAATTTATTGCATACAACGGCAACACAATATAACAAAATGCAACATTTAGCAGGATGTGCAGTCACAATCAGAGGCTAATCAACATCATTAATATTGTCACACGCACATAAAAAGGCAATAATAGTCAAATGCAATTAGAATTATTAATATTATTTCTAATTTGGTATTAACCTATAATAAATGATTGTAATATAAAAATCTACCATTCATATTAATCACCTGTATGAAGATAATCATACATTACAATTCATAATTAGAACCAGTGCCAGAAATGTCCCATTAAGTTCAAGTTTAGTCTATGTATCTAGCGGACGATAAGGTTTGTTATTTATACATCGTTTATATATTGTTTTAATAATTTCGCTACTTTTTTCAATCAAGAAAATTTCAAGGTCTTGAAATTTTTTTAAGACTTTTTTCTCAAGATCGAGACCAAGACCGAGACCTGACCCTTCGAGACCAAGACCAAGACCTGATCCTTCGAGACCAAGACCGAGACCTGAACGTTTGGTCTCGAGACCAAGACCGAGACCTCAAAAACTGGTCTCGAGGT
>JAQIXG010001758.1:0-20322 GCA_034700105.1 Oconnorella tubifera | reverse complement strand
AAAAAAAGATGAGGGTGGGGGTGGGGGGGATTAATACTCCATTTTGACGTATGTCATATTTTTTAAGGGTGGTTTCATCATTTGATGATTTTTAAATAATGTTTTTAGCAAGTTTATTACAATTTAACTGGTATGCGGACATTTCGTCAAAGGACGATTCGTCAACGGACTGTTCGTCTATAATATTCGTCAGGTTTAGGGTTAGGTTTAGTCAGTTGAACTAATTGATCAATCTCAAGGCTTCAAACTGAATGATGTACTTTAATTTCGTTTAGTTTAATAATTAATCGACTCTTTTTCCTCGATTTATATATTCAGCATATACCTGTATATTGTGATTTTTATTTAACTATAGCTATATTTTTATTATTAATTATTTCAAGATTTATTGTTATTAATTCTTTCATTATTAAGTGTAAATAATGATTGCTGTTTGTTGCTCGGTAGTTTTTTCTATTATTTTTGGCAGTCGATTTATTTATAAAGAATTGTACAGACATTTTTCTACTGGTTAAACTGTATATTAATGTTATGTTTATCATTAATATTAGTAATGTTATTATTGATCGTTTGGTTTCAAAATAAAATGAGTGAATTATTACAACTTTGATTCGTTATTTTAACTTATGTTTTTAGCCCCACTTCGTTAGGCCTACTAATAAACCAAAAAATATATATCGATATTAATAAATACTGAATTTTTGATAATTGATTATTAATTCATATTTATTTATTCCTCCTGAAATAGTATATAAAAGTACAACGCATCAAATGCAAAATAAAACAATATATTCAATTAACATTAAATTATCAAACGACCTCATAAGTAAATACACAAACACGAATATAAAAAACACAGACACAATATACAATACAATTATAATATAACAAATACAAATAAAGAACTTATAAATATGCATACAGATGCATATTTGAGTACAAGAAAAATTTATGGGATGAAAATTTATATTTCTGTTCATTTTTCAGATGACTATTCGACCCTAAAATGGACTCATATGACTATTTAAATGACTGTTCAGTTTCTTTAATTTACTGTTCAGTTTTTTATGACTATTTAAATGACTATTTGGTTGACTCAGATGACTATTTGACATATAGGACAGGCTGGTATTGAGCAGTCATGATCGTTCCAATTAAATCCAAACGCAGTGCCATAATGGATGCAACTTTCAATTTCACCCGTTTTACTATTTCTATAACAGGTTGGTTCACCGGTGTTCCATTTGGTATAGGTTAATGGTAACGTTTTAGTGGCAGACGGTTTCCATACGAAGGGTGATTGACAAGAACTGGTATTTGTTCTCTGTCCGCTTGTGTAGAACTTTGGACCAAACCCTGTGTCGCAAACTTCTACATCTGAACAAAGAAGAAAATCGATGAGAATTAAGATTATATTAAGCCATTATTCAACTTTAAAATAATATTAAATGTTGAAATATTTTGTAGACATGTGTTCATATTTTTTGATATTTAATTATAATTTTATCAACTTAATATGTATAAATATTTATATTATTTTAATAAAACAAGAAATTGATATTAAAAATAATAGGTATAAAATTAGTATATAATTATAAAATACACTTATATTATTAATGAAACAATCATGTTGACATTTTCTGGTTAAAATTGCCATTCAACAAAAATACTATTATTAACACAATTATAATATGAATAATAATAACTTGCAAGATACAGGGTAATTTATCTTATAAAATATTTAAATGAAATCTGTATTATTTATTCAAGTATCAGTCTTATATTTCACCACTTAGCCATTGCAGTGCTAAGAATTATAAAGCTAAAAATAGATAAATTAAATATAGTTAGAAAAATCAATAAAAACATCAATTTTCATTACAGATATTTGATCCAATAAGAATTTAAAACAAACCATGAGATTTGAATAATTTCAGTTGATTCACTACAAAATCATTCGTGGCTGCGTTGCCAATTATAGCGAGGTTTGAACCGTAGAGCTGCAGACAGCGTGTCCTGGAATTTTGCCAGTTTAGAGGTTGAAGCAGAATTCTAAAGCAGTTATTAGTTTGTGGTTGTCGAATGAACCCAACCGGACACGACTTGACTGAAAAAAATAATATTAAAGTGATCTAAGTCACATATCATGAGTCGTGTACGACACCTCCCAGGATTTTTTTCCAGGACATTCTCCCATCTGCCCCACACTACTTAACTGCCCAAATATAAAAACGCTATAATAGGTCTAGATACAGAAATGTCATATTGGGGGGAATTGCACTCCCACCTTCGGAAAAAGTTTAACTGACGTTAATTTATTTAACAATTAAAGAAACAGTAAGTAGAAACCTATTGGACGTGTTGTTAACGTAGGTCTAGTTTCTGCTGCAGATGTTGTTGTTCTTGGCTCCTGCGTTAAAACTGCTCTCGATTTACATTGACTGACTTCATAACCAAGTTGTTCCGTATCATTTTGCAGTTGCAGCAATAAACCTATAACGGTATTCAGTTTATTTTCAATCGATAATCGACTATCCAAGCAATCGTATTGATTGACGATAACAAGGTCGTCCTGGTATTTTGCTGTAGCCTCAGCAGTGGACCAACAAACCAGAAGCACAAATAAAGATACACTGATGAACTTTTTCATTTTCGGAAATCTATACAAAGATTACAAAGTTTATATTTATAAAAGGTCGTATTTTTTAAGTTATTTACTTCTGTATATCACTGCAATGTTATATAGTAGCCTACAGCAACACTGATAATTCACTGATACGCAAATGATGAAAATGTTATCGACATGTTCAGCGTCATCATTGTCATAAAGAAACGTCATCAAATTACGTCATATTTGACCAACAGTGCAGCAAATGTCAAGCTTGATATTTCATTATAAAGTTTAATTTTAGTAAATTTATTGAAATTTAATGATTCTTAATTATAAAATATAGTTATAGAATATAAATTGTAGAATATAAATTTATAATTCTAATAAATTACAAATAATTATATTCCTATTAAAGTATTAGTTAGCTAGGTTAGTTAAAAGCTAAGCATTAGTTATAGATATTATTAAAGCTTTAATTAATAAAATTAAAGCATTAATTATTAAAGCTTTAGTTTAATTTAAAATAATATTATTCTTAAGTTGTAGATCTATGTAATAGATCTTTTATAATTCGATCAAACAAGCAAAACTTACAATTTTTCTTGAGTATTGTTAAGAAATTTTAACTTTATTAATTATTAAGAGAAAATATAACTTATTATATCGTTCGTGCTTAAATACTCTATCATATAGACTACATTATGTTTAAAAACAGACCAGAGATCAGGACATTTTTTAAATTATGACCGATTCAAGAGAACTTTTCTTAATAATCTTTCAAATAACAAGTCTGAAAATTAAGTAAGCCTAGATATTATATAGATTATAATAGATAATTAT
Source organism: Oconnorella tubifera (assembly GCA_034700105.1). NCBI lineage: Eukaryota > Metazoa > Annelida > Clitellata > Enchytraeida > Enchytraeidae > Oconnorella > Oconnorella tubifera. Next base: position 16,871 of record JAQIXG010001758.1, on the reverse strand, counting down.
GATTTAAACTAACTTAAACGATAATTAGGCTATCTTATCAGACTAGATATTATAACATCAATGTACTAAAGAACAAACAAACAACTATGATTTGTGGTATTATGATCAAATGAATTTGACATATGGTTTGTAGCTTGCTGACAACTTCCTCTTTTAAAAGCTTCGATATTATAAATTATTTATCTTTGACAAATGACAGTAGTATATTTTTAAAATAAAACTACCATTGCAAAGTGCATATACATTGGCTTGACTCTTATATCTAATAATTATAGCCATCAACAGTTAAATGCTTTGAAGAATAAACCAGCAAAATTATAAAGTGCTCTTGAATTGCATCGATTAGCTAAGTCATTGAATGAAAGTGTCGCGCTTACATTGCCTTAACCAGAACTCCTTAATCCCCCCAGTCGTGCAAAAACTATTTTTTTAGCGAAAGAGCAAATCAAACAAATTCTTATGATACTTTTTAATCCGTAGCCTAATTTTTGTACTCAATCGAAACAACAAGCGTGCAAAAGTTTTTTAACAATTCTGAATTGAAGCGAACTGTACCGTCTTCTCAAGATCCTGGATGAATGACTGCCTCCCACCTTCTTACCCCCCCCCCCCCTCTCCCCTCCCCCTCCCCCTCCCCCCTCCTTATCTTCACTAATATAAAAACGGAAGCCATCAATATAAAAAGAATTTTTAATTATAAAAAGAAGCCTGAACAATTCCAGATTTTCAAAATATTGTAATTTTTAAAAATCTTTCCCAAAGTCCTATTCTATTATTTTTAGCCATTTCTCACACCCCCCCCCCCCCTTCTTCTATCACTTAAATGTAACAGGGGAAATCCTTAAAATCTATATATAATATTGACAATTATTAAGTGTGATTATTTTCAGTGACCTCGTAATGTTGTAGGTCTTTTACATGAAATTTTATAAGCCTACATGACTAATAGTAAACACAAGTCTCATAAGCCTCTGAACTTGAAAAGGCGTAGATAGTCATATTAGGCTTTTTTCGCTCAGTTACATTAGTTATCAAATAAGACGAGGAATCTTAAATTCTAAGCCCATAGTTCTGTTATAAACGTACTACTTTCCTGCATGAATGTTTTATTAATTATTTAGACCAAATATTTTAATTCATTTCGTAAAATCTTAATGATATATAATGATATAATCAATGAGTATACTCGATACACTTGAACCTTTCAAGTTTATCAACTTGTAATTGATTAATAATAATTATTAGGGCCTACTAATTCTGTTATAACTCAATTATGTTCTGGCAGAATATTTTTTCAAAAATATATTACTAATAGTTTTGTCCTACATTCATTACAGTGTTGGATTACAAAATTAGCAAAGTAGCCAATTCCACCAATTCATTATAAAAATGTCTTACTAAAACATTGTATTGCATTGCTTAAATTGCAGATCATAGGGAACTTAAACAAAATGGTAACATTTTCACTCATTTGCGTTTTGTTCATCAACATCCTACTATCGACACAACTCAGCGAATCAGCCAAGATACTTCTCATCCCAAACAACGTCAACTCTCACGTACTCTACTTTATACGTCTTGGCGATACCCTCTCATCTTTGGGCCACCGAGTCAACCTCTACATACCACATAACAGTCTGGGCAGCCTGTCCAATAAAAACACCAACAACTTCACCATATCTTCTTATGCAGTGGACGGGGATGTTCCATATTTGAACTCTCCAGAGGCTTCGCATTGGATGATGCAGATGGCTTTGAGCAAGTCAAAGTTGGAACAGTTCAGGTTGATGTACTCATTCGGGACAAGATTCATGGCGGAGACGGAGTCTGAATGCATGCGTTTGATGGAGAATGAGAAGATCATGAAGGAAATAAAAGCTGCTAGTGTTGGTGCAAACTTTAGAAATTTGTTTTCACAATGAAAACATATGAATTTTAGTTTAAAACAATAAACTTGAAGTGTAGTCACAGTTAGTTGACAAGGTTGTAGGACACTGAATTTGGACGCGACAGGTCTAGGTTCGATACTCATGAATGATCAATGATGCGTTTAACTTGCAGCACCTTTAGTAAGGATCTTAGAGTAATAGATACATCCGAGACATAAGCTTAACTAACATAACATTATCTTAAATACTTAAGCCTTGTATAAGTTTACATGTTGTTTATTAATAAGATATTTGCTACAGTTTATATTATTATGTTTCAGTATGATTTCGCTGTAATGGACACCATAGGCATGAACTGTTATCACGTTTTGCCTTATTCTCTTGACGTTCCATACGCTACAATGTCCATAGCATCATTGGGATGGATTTATAGGTATAAAATTATCGTGTCTTGAAAATTTGCATTATATTTCACATATAAATTTTTATTATTTGATAACATAGTTTTTATAATGTTGTTTATGCGATTAATGTTTTTATTAACTTTGTTTATTATATATAGTTTTATTGTTGATTAATGTGTGAATTTAAGTTTGAATATAGTATGTATTATTACAATCACTATGATAAATAACATTTTGAAAGTGAATATGTAAATTGTAATCTATCATCATTACATTGTTTTGTTTCATCTGTCTTATTATTCATGTAATATTGCTGTTATCCCCTTTAACTATTGATGTTATGATATAAATTTTATACCCTATAGAAATTATTATGTATTTAATAAATAATAGTTTCTATATTGTTTAGGATTTATTTCACAACATCAGATGAATATATCATGATCATAATAATAATAATGACAGTAAATTTTATTATCATAATGATTATTATTATAATTAGAAATAATTCATGTAATTATATTCTTCTATTTTTCAGAGTGCCCCGATTACCGTCCTTTGCATCCAGCCTTGGTTACTCCGATGTTATGTCATTCAGTGAAAGATTGAAGACTTTTGTTCTAGAGGCTGCGCAGGTTTTAGCTGTCAATTCCAGCAAGCACTACTCAGAAATATACGCTCCTGATAAACCGGCATTGGGATCATTGGAACTATTTATAAAGTCAGCAGAAAAATTATTGTTCAATTAGGGCATACTAAATACTAAGGCTAAATTACATAGTTTAGTAATACTCAATTACATAAATCATTGATTTAGATTTAATAACATTATTTTTTAATCATTAAATTAAGAAGCAATAAATTGCTAGATGAGTGGTAGAGCGTCTGACTCAGAATTCTGACTCATGAATTCAAGTCTATTGGAGTGCATACTTTGCTAACTTGCTGCAGTCTTACAGTTTACTAAAGCACTTACATTTTTAGATTTTTGTACACTTGTTTTGTCTATTTCATGCAGAAGTTCCTTATGGTTTATAATAGAAGATCTTTCACTTGGCTACCCTCGTCCTAACATGCCGAATACCCTCAGCATAGGCGACCTAATGGCAGGTCAACCTGTCAAACCCCTATCACCCAATCTCATCACATTTCTCAACAATTCCCCCCACGGAGCAATCCTAGTATCATTCGGCAGCTTTTTCGATTACGTACCACAAGATATAGCTGAGAAATTCTGTACGGCTTTCGGCTCGATGAAATACAGGTTTATTTGGAAATTAAAAACGGAGGACTATTGTAAGAATGTGAAAAATGTTCTGGCGATGCCCTGGGTTCCTCAGAATGATCTTCTCGCGAATGATAGGGTTAAGTTGTTTATTTCTCACGGTGGTTTTAATAGTTTGATAGAGTCGGTGTATCACGCAAAGCCTGTTATAGAGCAATCTTCCCGATTGCTCTCGATCAGGTATTAATTTTTTTAAATGTTTTAATAATCTTTGGGCTTGAGGAAGCATAAGATCTTGGTTGAGTTTTGCAATATTTGACTGACTTGCTGCACCATTTAGTAAGGCTACTTGATAGATGTGCTTTCAATGGCGATCGCAAGTGATAATAATTTAAGACATTGAGTTAGTTAAGAAAAACATAGAAGTGTAATAATCTATTAAGAATTGAACATAAATCTGTAATTCGTTTTTAATCAAAGACCATATTGCTTAATGAGGTATTTCCAGAGCACCCGATCTAATATTTAGGCCTAATATAGAATTTTTATTTACAATTTCAAGAAATTTAAATACTCTTTGGGTATGTTATTTGTAAAAACTAAAAAACATACCGGTAAATAAATTTGACTTGACTCGTATGAAGTTGCAATCCGTAATTTCAAATAAATGTTTCTTGTTTATTAAAGCCAGGCAATGCGTTGGCTGCAGAATCAAAAGGTTTTGCTATCAAAATGGACATGGGCGATTTTACCCCCGAAGATTTAACGAGCAACATAGAAAAAATTCTCTCGGATAATAAATACTTATCCTCCGCAAAATTAGCTTCGGCCATCTTGAAAGATAAACCGGAAACTGCCGGTCAGCGAATATCATTCCTAATTGATCACGCGATAAAACATGGCGACCAGCATCTGCGCACTGGGGCTTATCAGCTGACGGCCGCCGAGTTTTTTATGTTTGATATTTTTGCTTTTATTTCCGTTGTTGTGTTGTTTTGTATTGTAATGTTTGGGCTGTGTAGTGTGTGTATTTGTAAGAGGGTAATAAAGCGTTGTAATAAGAGGAATAAGAGGCTGGTGGAAAAAAAAACGCAGTAGAAAATTATGTTTTTGTTTTAAGTTAGTTTTTGGTTTCTTTACAGATTTTCAACAGAACTTAATCATTGCGATTTGTTTTACTCATTTTATACGAAAAAATAGGTTTGTTCTTATGTTTTGCTATTTATCTGAGACTGTCTCTGTATATAACGATGCTTGATGTTGCAAACAATTTATTACAAATCTAACTCACTACTGGACATTAGGCTAGGCTATAGTAGGCCTAGTTAGTAAAGATAAGGGCCGATAAGCCTATAACCTAACAAATGTTATGAAATGAAAATTGATTATTATCAATTTTTAAATTTTAGCTGATTTTTTAATCGCTCGTATAAAAATTTCTGCTTGCGCCATTGAGTGCAGATACAGATTCATATTTTTTATTTTAGTAGAAAAATTTAAATTACATTTAAGAAAATATTTTTAAAATCTACCTTGAAATAAACTTGCAAAAAAGAAAATACGAAAATGGAAATAATAATTAGAAAGAAGTCAAGAATTACTATTAAGTGACTTTTTTGGCGACTATCACAGGTTTCAAATTTTCCCTAAATCGGTCGTCGAATATCTCAAAATTAATCTTCCTTGACTCTAAGACTTCCATAGTCGGCTGCTTTTTAATAGAGAGATAATTGATCGCGTTATAAATACTTTAATACGATCAATTTGTAGCAGATTACAGTCTGTAGTTACTGTATGTATGCAATAAAATGATAGCTGTGCACACATAATTAGACTCTAGATGAGTTTTAATTTCCTGCACTGCTACAATCTAAATTAATTTGAAAGTAAATATTATAATGTTACAGTAATAGTAAAAGTGTTACGCTTAGGGTACCTCTTTTGTTCCGTATTTTTGGCCTTCAAATTCAGTACAAGCCAGTGGAGCATGAGCGTCCGCAGGGGGGGGGGCAAGAGGGGGGCACTTGCCCCCCCCCCTGGAATTTGAGTGAATATAATATTTCATTTATTAAACAGTATTTTGCTAGAATATTAGCACATATTTGACATTATATGTTTGATCGAAGTCAACCTCCATCTTTCTGATAAGTTTGCTACTATTGTGGATCGAAGGAATATAATATAATTGAGCGCTCCACTTGTGAGATTGCTATATTCCAGAATGCATACCCTATGTATGTATTCCTTGCACACGAATGTCATTGATATGGAACAACTGCTTTCTTTTCTTTTAATACTGAATGATTTCCTCACAAGTGATTAATTCCTCATTAAGACAAAAAATTTCAAACTCAAAGCTGGTAATGCTTGGGTGCCCTTACATAGGATCTCTCACATATACTTAAGATAATTACAGATTAATATAGAACATGTTGATCAAGTACACCTCTGTATCTCTCTGTTGTCAGCGTCACTCGCCAATCTATCTATCTTTCTACAGTTCATCATATCATGTTTGCATCTGTTTCTTGTCTAGCATCAGTAGTGCGACTACCACGCTTCAGTTGCCTAAAGATATCATTAACAACAATACTTGCCTCCCTTTCTCAACTCCCAACAACAGTCGTCGACCTGCCTATAGAGCCTCAAAGATTTAGGTCTCATTTCTTATAGAATTTCCAAACAGTCAACACCATGTATTAAGATTAATTTAACATAAGAGTATATAACCTAGGCTTTTAAAATAAAGTTGAAATATAACATGTAATAGAAATTAATATTGCTGAGTGGCGGGGGTAAATCATTTTAAAAATTGGTTTACTCCGCCGTAAAAAAACTCGGAATCTGATCTTTGTTTGGTTTATTGTTTCTTTAGTTAGATTATAAATGCAGTTATTAATTAATTTGGAGATGGGTAAGTTTATTGAAAACCGTTTATTCAAAACAATGTGATTAATTGCTTTATGCAAGAATCAACAAGGATTCTATTTTTATTTTTAATTAAGGTAAATCTCCTTCTTATTTTCGTTTTATATCAAGTTTTAAATTTAGTATGCCTATCGTTATACTAAGTTCAACATTTCTAAGTGATTATTATAACATTAATTTGTAGTAGACCCTTTGCATACGATAATATAATTGAGGATATTATCGATAAGCAAATTTAATATTGAAAACTAGCAATATATTTTTATAGTTTTGCCCCCCCTGGAAAAAATTTCTGTGGACGCCCATGCAGTGGAGGTATATAACCTTTATCCCACTTCTCTGGCTACTCAATTCTATACAATTCCAGTGCATTATATAGAATTGAGTAGCCAGAGAAGGGGGATTGGCGGGGGCAGTGAAAAATAATCACAAATTATTAAAAAAATTGAAATCTCAAATTTCTTGCAGTTTTTTGTTCGATTTACAACTCATGAAAATCTATCATGGACGATCATGAAATTTATTATTAGTAAATAAATAAATAAATAAATAGAAAATACAGAAAAATGCAGAAAATAATTCTTTGTTTTATGTATTAGAACCGTAAATTTATGGAACAGAATAGAATTTTTCTGTTTTATAAGTTAGAATGGAAAAACTTGTCAAATTCTCTACGTATTTTTCTGTTCTATAAAATTTAATTAGAACAGAAAAATTTGTCAAATTCTTAAATTTTCTTTTTTATAAAAATTAGCCCAAAAAATGATTAAACTCGTAATTTTTCTCTTTTATAAATTAGATCAGAAAAACTTGTCAAATTCTGCATTTTTGCGTTCTATAAATTAGACATTACTGAAATGTGTGTACAGAAAGCTACTGTGATGATGTTAATGCTTGCGACTAAAAGCCAGATCGCATAAATATGCGTCTATGCATGAGGATCATTCGTTGGGTCCCTGTGTTGTTTGTTCTGGCTATACTTACATGGACTTACTATGCTTATGTCGTGCAGCTATGCTCGTGTAAGCAATTTATTGCATTCCCTTCATATGTTAGATTACTAAAGGGTGCAACAAGTTAAGTTTAACGTCTGGATTACCGTATTATATGAGCGATGTCTCAGACGCAGCTGTCAATTTAAGCGCTTTACTAAAGGGTGCAACAAGTTCAGAGATATAGTGAGCTATCTGGGATTCGAACCTGGACCTGTTGCGTCACTACAAGCTCTTAAATTACAGTAAATGTAAATTTTTTTCATTCATATATATTGTATAACGTTTTATAAGAGAACTTTCAAATCTTAAACAACTGGTAACATTCTATAATAATTAAAAATTGAATAAAATATAATTTCTGATGATTATATTTGATTACAGACACAGTCTCAAGGCTGCCGGAGAGGGGTGAGTGTTTCTTAATCTTTCTTATTTTTTAAAACTCATCGGTGAAGCGATAGAAGCATCGGATTCGGAACTAAGTGGTCTTATATTTGGTTACTTTGTTGCTGTAATATTTCGCTGACTTGCTGCACCCTTTAGGTTTATATTTCCATAGATTTGATATCCAGTGACATTTGACGAATGATTATAATGTTAGTGTTAATCTAACATAGTTATATAGTTGTAAGGATTTAGTTTAATGATGTTTATAATAATAACTTTACTAACAATAATATAGTAATATTCAAATTTGTATCAGATTACATATTGGAATTTCATGTTATATGTTTTAATTAACTTAAAGATAATGAATAACTTATGCAATGCAGTGCATTAATGTACTGGTATTAATGTATCACTGAATAGCCATTTGTGCTGATGTGACATTAACCAAATTAAGATTGAGATCGCTCTGATCAATTCTTCGAACCATTTGTCTGCTCTTTATAAATTTTATTGTTTATTAGATTTTTAATGTTATTGTTTGTGTCTGAATGAATGTTTGTGTATTTAACAGTTGTTTATCTTTTGATCTTTCATCCTTTGCTGCTACTGGTTATTTGGTGCTTCATTCAATCCATTTATACTAATTCAAAGGAAGTACCGTCTGAGGTATTTTATTCGGTTTTGCAACAACTCATCTGCAGATTTTTAGTATAATGACATTACGTTTGCAGACATTTGGTCTAATGACTTTTGATCTACAGACACTTGGTCTAACGAGATTTAGTCTACAGACATTTGATCTACCATGACCTTAATTATAGCCCTAACCTAATCAATCAGTGTTGCAGTAGACCAAATGTCTGTAGACTAATTGTCGTGATACTATTTATTCTCTTTTATGTATTTATCAATAAGAAGGTAATTTTTGCATAAATTGTGAACTGTCAAAATGGCCCCGACACCAAAATGGCCCTGACAAAATGGCCCAGAGACCAAACGCGCTTCTGCTCTAATTGATGTAAAAGTTTATATGTAACGAAAGTTACTTTTCAATGTTTAATTTCTAATAGCTGCAGCTTAAAGTAACTTCGGGCTGCAGCCCAAAGTTACTAATTACAAAGTTACTGACTGCAGCCCAGAGTAACGGAGCTACAGGATAGCTCATTATTTTGCGAACTCGCTTGACTCTTTAGTAAGACGCTTAAATTGACAGAGCTCTACATCTGAGACATCATTATAATACTATAATCCAGTCATTAAATTTAACCATCAAATTTTTTTATGTTATAGTTTTACACGGAGAATGTACCAACAATGAGTGAGTCAGGTTCAGACCCTAGTAAAGCAGAACAAGCCAAGAAGCTAGCAGCCAGTTTGTCTGTATATTGTAGAACTGCATCTGGCAGTCAGTATATTGTTTCCTTTTTACGTTCATTCGTGTACTATATATTATGTTAATATTTATTTACTGTTTTGTTATGAATTATTTTGTACTGTTTTTAAAGCTTAGTTTTGGTGCCAATAGGTGTTGGTGTTGTTTGCTGTTGTATTAGTTTGTTGTTGTATTGGTGTTGTATTATGGTGTTGAAATGAATGCATTTGTGCTGATGTGACGTCAAGAAATGAATGTATTTGTAGATATTAGATACTGTGATGTCTGTCGTTGCATTAAGCCTGATAGAACTCATCATTGTTCTGTTTGTGCTAAGTAAGTCATCATCATTATCATCATCATTTGTTATCATCATCGTCATTATATCATTATTGTCATCATCATTGTGTCATCATTATCATCATCTTCATCATTTATCATCATCATTGTATCATTATCAGCATCTTGTCATTATCATCAATTAATCATTATCATCATTATTTGTTTTGTTTAATATAATTAAATATAAAATAATAAATAATTAATATAAATTTTATATTATTTATTTTATCAGCTTTCTTACGCAAATGTAATGGAACATAATATTTGCGCAATATTTAAATAGTCTCATTTAAATAATGTTTATTAAGTTTTTTAATTTATTACGATATAAATGAACTTTTATTCACTGAAACAGCAGCAGTATATTAAAATAGATATAACAAACACGGAAAAAATAAATAAAAGTAATATGCGCAGAACTCAGTGAGCAAATATAAAAAATATAGCAAAAAAATAAACAGAAAATCAAGATTCACTGAGCAGAATATCACAAAATCAAACAGTAAATATGACGAAATTACATTTAAAATACTAAACAATTTTTTTTGTTTAATGTTAACTATTCTCAATGTTTATTAAGTCCGTGTATTATATATTTAAGCTTATGGCAAAAAAATTCCAAAATTTTTGCTTCACTGTATCGTATGTATCTAGATTTAAAATACCATATTTCAATCGTAATTTTTCAAAGTCCTGATAATCGACTTGATTAATTTTCAATTGTTTACACAATATTTTTTTCAAAATTAAAGAATTTACAAAATTATATCTATGTAAATCATAATGCAATTCAAAATTAATATGACGATTATAATATTGACAATATCTTATAACTTTAGTATCTCTTGCTTTAAAATTTTTAGCAAACACGTTATCATAAGCATAACTCATGTTGTTTAACTCAGAGATTGACAGTGACGTGGCGTCTGTGCCGTACAATAGAGATTGTAAACCTTGTGAATCGGTCAAAGTAAATAATAAATTGAGTATTTAGATGTTTAATAATTTTAATATTTGATAATATTGAAATATTTCAGATGCGTGTTGAAAATGGATCATCATTGTCCTTGGTAAGCATTGCTAAATACTTGTTGCACCCTTTAGTTAAGTTTATAATTTACATGTTTATCTATGAAATGTTCATTGAAGATAATAGGTTAGCGGTGTAGTGGTAGAATTCTCCACTGGTAATCTGGGGCTTGGGGTTTAAGTCTTTGGAAATATATATTGATTTATGAATGTGTTAAATAAAATTGACATTAAACATTTTGTCTTAAAAAAATTTCGTAGTTAAAAGTTATTTCATTTAAGATTTCATTTATTTCAAGTTTGTATCTGAATATTTTTTTCTTAAATGAAAAGTTTTTAAAAGAAGTGGTTAGAGTTATTTGTTGAGAACTGTAAGTGCTGGATTTGAGTTTTGCTGGGATTCGCGGTATGTAACTTGCTACACTTTTTAGCAAGACATTTGACGTCTGCGACATTGTCCCTCGACGGTTAAACAGACGTTAAAATTTGATTGATTGATTTAAATAAACAGCTACACTACATGTACTTAATGTACAGTTGGTACACCACACACCTAATCATAATGATCATTAATTCAGCCAAATTTCAAAGATATTTATTATTAAATCTGCTAGCTGCACCCTTTAGTACGATGTCTATTTCCGCACCTCTAAATGACTTTTTTTCAATATCCATTACTTGTTGCACCCTTTAGTAGCAGTTTCATTGCTATCATATTACTTTATTATGCAATGAATTAAGTAAACAATTGAACTCTGTAATCTGAATATGACTTTCAATTAAAGAAAAAATTGTTTTATTTTAGGATCAACAATTGCGTCAGTTTTACAAATTACAAGGTTTTTCTTCTTCTTGTTACCTATTCTCTCATCTTTTCCATCTTTGTAATGGCCACCACTGCGCAGTACTTTGTGCTCTTCTGGATGGTTGGTTGTTTTTATTTTTTATTTTTTTATTTAAGATTTTGTTATATCGTACCCAGTGCTGTGAATGGTTCTAGGACGATGCACCAACGGACGATTCTTATAACCCCTAACCTTAACTCTAATCCTACCCGTAACCATAACCCTAAACCTTACCCAAAACCTAAACCTAACCCTAGACCTAACTTGATGAACAGTCCGTTGTGGAATCGTCCTTTGACAAAACATCCGCATACCCTATGAATGATATAACAATAGCAATTATGACAAATTGGAGTTGCTTACTTGCTGCACCTTTTAATATTTTTTATTTTTTGTTTAATTTATAGTATTTGAATAACGATATGTTATTATTGATTCCAATTTTATGAAATGTTATATAATTAATATTCTAATAAATATATTATAAATAAATATCAATCATTTATCATTTAATTAATCTGCAATTTATTTATTTAGACACTAATAAAAGTGCAACAAATAAAATAAATTTAATTATAGGCCTAATATGCAATGCAAATTGACGTCATAAAATAAATGTAGAATAAATGCATAGTAGAAGAAATATAAAAGATAGTATCTACTATTAATTTACAGTACACAGAAAGTTAATAGTTTGCACAAGCACATTCAGACATTTACGCATTTAAAAGTTAAAAGGTGTCTTGGGAAACTGTCCCAAAAGTTCACAGCACTGCCGCTGGGAACTTTTTAATATAATATTTTGTGTGTGTATTATAAATAAATATACTAAATATTTCTAAATATTTCTTTATATCTCTAAATATTTCGAGATATTTCTAGATATTCTAAATATTTCTAAATATATTTCTAAATATTTCTAATAGAGTTGGAATGAACCGCGTCAGAATCTAGAAGATCTCCACTTTGTGTTTCTATTTGGTGTCAGTTTTTTATTCTGCGTCGCTATCTGCTCGCTATTGGTGGCGCATTTGTGCTTGATGCTGCGCAATAGAACAACTTTAGGCGCGTTATCTATCTTTTTGTCCGCATTCTGAAATTTAATCAGTTTTAGAAACGATCTTTTGTCTGCATTTTGAAATATATAATCAGTTTGAAAAATAATTTTCTAAATGGAAATCTGTATTATATTAAGTGTAATAAATGGAAATTTGAAAGCAGTTTGTTTTTATTTTCAAAGTAATCAAATAATACGTTTAGTTTAAATATATATGAATATAATATAAAGACAGTTTGAAGATTACGTCAAATAAATAGTATCATTTTAGTATAAATATAATATAAAGTTAATAAATAGTGTACTTTTGGTATAAATATAGTATTAAGATGTAGTATGAATTTAATAAAAGTAATAATGCTATAATATTGATTCGCCGTTAAATTTATTGATTCTTATGTGCTGATGCGACGTTAAACGACGAATGAAATAGAAATTTTATTTTTTACGTTCTAGAATCGTTTAGAACGCCTATATTTCATAACGGACCGGATAAATCCAGTTTTGATCTCGGAACTTACGCTAATTTTGTTCAAGTTTTTGGCAACAAGGAATATCTTTGGTTTATTCCCGTTTTTACTGGGTAGGTTTTAAAAATATTGCGAGATTTAGTTTTCAAAATTGTCACTGGATAGTTTTGCGTTGAAATATATCTTTAATTGGATTGAAACGCGGTGATAGTACTGTAGCTTGATGGTGGAGTGGTTAGACTGTAGGATTTGATATACTAGGTTTGAGTCTTGCACAAATTTTACAACTTGTTGCACTCTTTAGACTGATGATGCTATTTTTTTTGATGTTATGTACAATGATAAATTTTTCAATTGCTATTGTTCTGAACTGTGTGTGAATTACTGCATACGCATCATAATGATAGATTTTTTGTGCTGATGTGACATTAAATTACCGTGCTGCTTTAAGAATCAAATGTTCACTCATCACTCAGTTTCTACATACTCTGTTTATAACACATCATAAAATAGAGCTTATGTGACTTTAAAATTATTGACTGCGCTGCTTTAAGAATCAATCATGCACTCATCACTTGATGTTTACACAAACACATAACTAAATTTTTGAGCTGATATGACTTTAAAATTGTTCACTGCTTTAAGTATCAAGCATTCACTTATCACTCTGTGTTTATGCATAAATAAATCACACTTTTTTGTGCTGATGTGACGTTGTAGACTATAATTTAGGCTAAATAGCCTTTTTGTGCTGATGTGACATTTAAGACTAATTTAGTCTAAACAGCCATTTTGTGTGTGACTTTGTAGACTAGGAGACGGTGCTTACTTTCCATTGAGACAAAGTCAGTCATTACGCGTTTATCAGTCACGAGATGCTTCATCAGTCAATGATGAAACGCAGCCAATCATATCAACTAAGACTGTGCAAGTACAGCCTACTGCTAGCAAGTAATAACCTTTAGTTATCATCATCGTTATCATCATCATTGTCATCATTATCATCACCATTTTTATTAGCATCATCATTTTAGATTCATTAATATCAAGCTTGTAATCGACAGGTTTTTCATCATCGTTAACTTAGGATTGCTCAACTAAATAAATTTTAATAAAAATAAAACATGTGCTGATGTGACGTTAAGCTGAAATGGATTTGATTTATAATTTGTAACAATAAGTTTTATGCTGATGTGATATTAAGAATCAGATATTTTTGCTTGTATTAAGTTAAGTAATTGTGAACTAGCTAGAGCGCTCAACTCAAACACAACCGGTCTAGGTTCAATTTCAGTGAAAATTTATAATATCGCTAACTTGCTGCACCTTTTATTAAGACGCTTAAATTGTCAGCTATATCTGAGACATCTTTCTTATAACACGGTAATCCTAGATTCAATCTAGATTAAGCTTAGATTAAACCTAGATTCAATTATTAAAATTAGACGAACAAGTATTATTAGTCATAAAAGTAAGTTTTAGCTAATAGGCTTGGTTGGTTACAAACGATACATAGCTGTTGAAGCTTGTCCAGAAAAATCTGTGTACAAATTTTAACAAATTTTAACAAATTTTGACCAATTTGTCAAGAAAATATAAGATTTTTTTTTATATAATTTAATCATTTTTTAATGTAAAAATTATGAGATTACTTTTTCTGTTAGAGTGAGTGATGAATCTACAATCAATTCAGTTCATACGATAAAAGAAAACAAGTCAAATTTATTACGAGCACATCCGAGACAAGTAGATGAAGGTAAGGAATTGTTGGTATGCGAATGTTTCGTCAAAGGACGATTCGTCAACGGACTCTTCATCAAGGATATTCGTTAGGTTTAATGTTAGGGTTAGGTTTTGGGTTGGGGTTAAGTTGGGGTAAGGGTTAGGGGTTAAAAGAATTGTCCGTTATAAGAATAGTCCTTGATGAACAGTCCATTGATGAATCGTCCTAGAACCGAATTTTTATAGATCATGACCCGTTAAGATGACTGATAAATCAGCCACATATATTAATTCTTAGGGTTAGGATTTGGGTTAGGGTTAGTATTAGTGCTAGGTTTAGTGTGTGAGTTAGGGTTTGGATTAGTGCTAGGATTAGGGTTATATTTAGGGTTAGTTAGGGTTATTAAATGAATTGATGAGGTTGTTTTTGTTAATCTCAATGTAAATACGTTTCATTAATTTATATTAATCGTTAATTTATTGTTAACTTTTATTGATTCCAATTTCTAATGATAATTTAATTTTAGGGCGAGGTTTAGGGTTAGGATTAAGATCTTAAATTGCATTCTTACTTTTGTTTGTATTTTTTTTCAGGATTACTGGTTGCTAATGTATCAACAACATCGAGTTCAAAACCGATAAAAAGTCTAGTTGATATTACATGAAGATATTAATTTTATTTTATTTTATAAAATTCCTTTTATTCCGTTGCACATATCCGTGACATATATATTGTTGTACATTTAACGCAATGACTATCTTTCTGGTGTTCTTTATTAAGTAATTTATGCGATATTGATTAGAATTATCTAAAATTTTGCACGGTTATTTAATTATATGTGGCACAAAATGTTACAAAATTTTGTATTTGCGCATAAAACGGATCAAAAGTTGCGATTTTTTACGTCGATTGTATAATATAACTTTTTGAATAGCGACGAAGTTTTGATGTTGATAGATGGTTTCAAATTTGTTTAATGATTAGAATGTTTGTCTTGGAATCCATAGGTCTCGAGTTCAAGTCCTGTTTACTTTTGGGTTTTTTAAACTAAAGGTTCCTACTTGCTGCACACTTAGCTGGATATATGCTACATCAGCTATGTCCTAGCAGTTTATTGTAGTGAAATTAAATAATCATAAAAAGGACTTAATGTAATGCTCAAAAATTGTCTTTTTTATTATAAATTTTAAAATGCTGTAACTCTTAAACTATTGCGGGCATTTATTGTCAATTTTCAACAAATATGTAAATTACTCGTGTTGTTAAATCTACAAAATTTCGATTAATTCAAAGAAAAATTGCAGAAATTATTCGAAATAACAATTTAGATTTTATATTTAATTTTTTTATATGCGTTACGTCGATTTAATGATATTATATATTATATACAGTTCTAAACGGTGCAAGTTTAAATGTGCAATTTTTGTTCTTTATCTTTGTTTCATGAACCTGCAACAAGTTATTATTTTTGTTGCAATGTCAATTTCCTGCCAATAACTTTTATCTAATGTGTTCGCAAACTGCATTGTACAAAAACAAGTGACGAGTGAACACATCGCTGTCGACTCAGTGCTCTAAATGTTATTTCAATTTTATAGCCGAGTGGTTGCAGTACATGACTTTTAACCAGTAGGTTATGGATTCGAGACTTTGTTTCGTATATAAGTTAGTGCAATACATGATTGACTGATAATCCTGAATGTAGAGCATTTAGTAGAAAGTAAGAATACGAGTTTTAAAATAGACGCTTATATTTATAGAAACAACGAGTCAAGCGTTCAATCTGATTGCTTATTTAACATTGATATATCTAACATATATATATCTCTAACTTACAGTGAATGTAGTTTTATATATTAAGCGACTTCTTGTCTGTAGCATTAAATAACATTATTGTGCTGATGTGACATTATTTAGATAATAAACACCAGTGTATGACTTTCGATATTCTATTGCTCGCTGCACCCTTTGGCAAAGTGCTATTATTGTTGTCGTTTAGTCTCTTTATACTATATTGTATTCTTGAATTTAAAATTTGATAATGATGATGATAAAGTGATGATTGTAATGATGATGATAAAGTGATGATTGTAATGATGATGATGATAAAGTGATGATTGTAATGATGATGATGATAAAGTGATGATTGTAATGATGATGATGATAAAGTGATGATTGTAATGATGATGATGATAAAGTGAT
>JAQIXG010001757.1:0-20329 GCA_034700105.1 Oconnorella tubifera | reverse complement strand
CTAAAAATTGTCAAAAATAGTGTGACGTACTTTATGGACGGCCCCATAAGCCTATTGAAGAATGCTACTGTATAACACTTAGATGTTATTGATGATTAAATATTTGTTTATTGCACTCATAAGCAAAGCAATCAAAATCAGCAAGCAATGCAAATGAAACAAACATACTACAAAGATTAAACAATTGATACATTAAATTCATTTGTACATAATCTACTTCCATGCTAGTTTTCTGTTGCTAGTTTTCCATTTTTTGAGTTTCCCAGTAGGCCACCTGACCTCTTCATTTCCAAAGTAATCTAATTTCTTCCTCGCGTTCTCTCAGGTCATCCAAGGAGGGAACTACGACGTTGACGTGATACTCAAGTCACCGCGCGGTGTCGTTCTTTATACCGACACCAAGAAGCAGTACGATCGTCACGAATGGACTACAGAAGAGAGCGGTGAAATCCAGTTCTGTTTCAGTAACGAGTTCTCTACGTTTACTCACAAACTCGTCTATTTTGACTTCCAAGCGGGGGATGATGATGAACTAAATCTGGGTACTGGGAATCCACTCACAGCAATGACTCAGGCGAGTTTCTAGGATAGTAGTTTGAAGCTCATTTACTAGACGCTGTACCCAGAGTTAAAATCATTTTAATTTTGAGTAAACTATGCAAATACTCATAAAATATTTGAGTTGATGTACACGGTTAATTGCTAACAGTTATGCTTATCTTTATTTTTCTGCTTTTGTTTTATTTGAGTTTGAAAGCCGACTATGTTGCGAACTTGTTGCACCGTTTAATAAGCGGCTAAGATGGATAGATATATCTGAGATAGCTGTTTATTATTTTTGTTCAGTTTTAATATTGTATAATGAAATAGTTTTGTATGGCTTAAATGGATTCATTCATGGAGATGTTCCTTCAAGCATCATTCCAAGTGATGAGCAAACATAGGGATATTTAATATATTGGAAATGTTTCAATATTTCAAAAGCAGAAAACTAATAGAAAAAGATAAAACTAATGAACTAGCATAGGTCTCCTTGCTAAGTACTGATATTAATATAATGTCTATTGATTAAAATAATTAGACTAATTTAATCTTTTTATATATGTTTTAAACTTTTCTCCAAACAGATGGAAACCTCCGTGATGACCGTTCATCAGAATCTTAAAGTAGTCATAGACTATCAAACGCATCATCGTCTGCGTGAATCGCAGGGTCGGTCATTCGCAGAGGACGTCAATGAACGGGTCCAGTATTGGTCCGTCGGTTTAACCGCGGTCATTGTCGCAGCGAGTATCGGTCAGATTCTGGTTCTACGCAGTTTTTTCACTGACCGGAAGTCTCATTCTGGTCATTCGTAGGCGCGGTGGGTTTTTTTAGCATTTATGGAACTTGCTAAAGGGGGCAGCAAGTGACTAAAGGGGGCAGCAAGCGGATGAGAGAGGATGGGACTGAAGGCGTTAGTTAGTTGAGAAAGTTTTGTATTAGGGGGGAAGAAATGGTTTCGAGTTGGGGGGTGATTTGGGATGAGATTTTTATTGTTGGGATAAGTTAGTTTTCAAGTTATATATTTGAATAGTAGTGGAATTCTTTCAGTTATAGTCCTTCACTCTGTGTAAAAGATCCTTTGTTAGTTCTTCACTATCACTTCATGCTTTTTTTTCTAGTTTGAAAGTTAAAACGTACTTAATACAATGACGGTATACATTTATAATAATATCGTCATTAACAAAAGGTCAATGGTGGTATAGTTTGAAATTTTAAGCGTTTTGGATGACTATAGTAGTACTTATGTTAAACATACCCGTATGATTGTTAAGAATTAGTGAATATAATTTACATTAATGAACGTAAATCATAAAGTTAGCCATAATTGTCATTGAGTTGAGATCTAAGCTTACATCAAGATTTGTCAGTAGCGAGAATGGAACTTACATTGAACTAAATTCTAATTAGATTTGTTTATCTGATGGGAATTGAAGCAAATTGACCGGAATGAACAACTAGCAAATATCGTGACAGTTAGTTGAATGCAGCGATTGATAGAATTATTTCTTGCGTTTTTAATCGCAATTAAGCGAATTGAACTCTGGATAAACTTATTTCAATTGCACATTTTCAGAAACATTTTATATAAACGAACTTGCATTGTTTGAATTTGTTTCCATGTGTTTGGTGCCTTTGGGCCATTTGGAGCTAAAACTTTTATGAAGTGGTTAGAGATTTTGCTCACAAACAATGGATTGTGGGTTTGAATCCTAGTGCGACTCGTTACAATTTCACTGCCTTGCTGCACTCTTTAGCAAGGTGCTTAATTCGATTGCTATACTTTGTTGATTGCTTTAGGGATATTAATTTGTTCGGGGTTTTTTGAAACCCGATTTTTTCTTTTAGTGACCTTTTTGAATTATTTACAGATTTTCTGATTGTTTATTTTATCCTCTATATAGATTTTTGACCATTTAAGAGGACCCCTCACCCCATATCCATTTTATTTGATATAAAAATAAATTACGATTAATAACGCTTAAAAACTAGGTATCAACTTAGTTTTAAAGCGTAATTTTTTTTATGTATATGCTTTAATGTAAATTAAACATTTTTTAAAGCGACTGTGTATAAGCTGCATGTTTTCAATGCTTCAAATAAATTAAAAAAACATTGAGACCATTAACCGGCATGAAATATTTACATCGCTTCTTCAGAATCTGACTTTGATGGTTATTGAATTAAGTATCTCGCTAAAGAGTGCGGCGAGTGACGGATTTGTGAGTTATACGGTAACTCATTTATTTCATAAAAAAGAAGACTATAACAGCGTTTTCGCTCGCTTTAAACTGAAATGGCTGTTTGACTGTTTTTTTCATTTATGTCTTATTTCTTTGCGTGTCAAATTTATAATTCATTAATTCCAATTTTTGCGGCTATTTGTTGTGTGACTTTTGGATGGCACGATTTTTTTGTATTTAATCTTTTCGTCTAAGTTCGGTTTAGCATAGAAATTAGTTTATAGTTTTTATCGCAATCTAAATTTGCCGAATTCTATTAAGCGGAAGGATAAAATTAGTAAAATTAGATTTAAGAATAGAAATTGTTTTTAATTTAAAACAATTGTTACAATGCAATTACTACAAAAACAATGCTTATCAAAATTATAAATATTGACTGTGCTGTATCATTGGAGTGCTTGACCAGTCAAATTGGCCCCTACAAATTGACCGCGACTGCTAATTCTTTGAGTTAGGGTTAGGTTTAGGATTGAAGTTAGGGTTAGGATTAGATTTCGGGTTAAGTGTATTATTGGTTTGAGTTCTGGTTACTAAATGGGGTCACTAGATGGGGTCGATTTTCCTTTTAATGTATTTGGGGTTGATTTGTCAGGGTTTCATTGCAGCTTACAGTACAGTGTTATATAGTGAAACGGATATCATATTGAAAGCACACAGCATAATGCCTAGTGGAATGAGACATCTGGTCAGATGCAGTCTTCCTTTATGGGTGGCATTTAATTTATGATTATATTGAACTTATGTTTATGCTCATTGAATATAGATATTTTATAATTAAATAATTGTCTGTAGCACTAATAGAAGCATTTGTACTAATATGAT
This sequence comes from Oconnorella tubifera, assembly GCA_034700105.1. Classification (NCBI taxonomy): domain Eukaryota; kingdom Metazoa; phylum Annelida; class Clitellata; order Enchytraeida; family Enchytraeidae; genus Oconnorella; species Oconnorella tubifera. The sequence goes on along the minus strand of JAQIXG010001757.1, from coordinate 16,721 downwards.
GTTAAAAGGCAAACTTATTTTATTCATTTTTTCTGAAATTTGATTATTTTCATAATGATTAAAGCCTCTCCATATCTCTTGAATCAATTCTTGTTTAATACTGTAATTAAGGCTTTAATAATTAATTAAGAAGAATCGATAAGTTAATTAGTTTCTTAATTCATAAATAGAATGTATATTGTTTTATAAAATGTAACTAGTTTATCGTAGCTTTTTCACGGTTTATTTTTTCCTTTTATCTTTAATATCGCTTCTTGCAGATATTATGTTAGAGTTTATTAGATACCGTTAAATAATAACTTCAAAAATCCTGAAACTTTTCAATCGATCCAGCTTTCAAAAAAGTTCAGTCTACTGACTTGACATCTTAAGTATAAAACTATGACTTTTTTTAATTCTATAACTCGTGTAATTTTTAGGTATTCTTAACGAAAGTATTTAGATTCGTTTGTAGAATATTAATTTCTATGTAATAATTTGTCGCTGTATACATATGTTGGTTAATAATATGGTTTCAGGACAATACGTACACGGACAAATGGTTCATTGACATATTGCTCACAAGAAAAAGTACATGACAAAAGTGTACATTAGGGTTAGTAGTACTGATGGTAATGGTAATAATGTCATTAACCAAATGTCATGAAGTAGTTGTCAATAAACCGTTTATCTGAGAATGTTTTGAAATGCTGTGTGAAGCATCATGCATGTAAACTATGTAAACTTTAAGGCAACATAAGATAAGCATCACTATAACCACTTATAGTGATGCTGGGATTTCAAGGCAATATTTGAAAGTGTAGAAAAATGAATTATAAATTAAATATTGATAATTGGAGCAATTGTTGAATTCTTTTGAATTCTACAGAAACTGATTTCTGTGTTGCAATTACTTCTTAACTTTTACATTTTTGCTCCAAACTTTAATGAACTTCGTAGTTAGATTTTACTCTTGGTTACTCATGAACAAGTTATTGATGAACCATCTGTTGATGAACCATCTGTTGATGAACCATTAGTTGACGAACCATTTGTGGATTAACCATTCATTGTGAACGTTTGTCATGAAACCCTTTGTGTACACAGACTTTTATACTACTAAATAAATCTAGAACTCTTAATAAAAGTATGTTTATGAAGCAAATACTATATTCACTGTGCTTGTGCACTGTATGTATTATACGCTGTATATTTTTTATGATATATGCAAGTGGGGTTTCGTTTCTTTACTGAAGGGAGGGGGAAAACTTTGCGCAAAAAATGATCATTAAATCTCTGGATAAAAATATTCGAGGATAATTGGCTTTTCTGTAGTTATTTCACAAATTGTACTGATTAAATATTTAGATTTTTTGTGTATTATAGAGAGGTAGAGTTTTGTTATTGAAAGAAGGGGTTGATTTTTATTTAAGTTGCGTTGATTTTCTTCAGAGGCCAATTATTAATTTAAATAAAATTTATGCATCTGTGATTTTTGTTGTGTTGCTTCTTGAGTTAACTAATATCTATTGTACTCCATTACTGCCTATATAATTTATAATTTCCACACTCATTGTAGGCAAAGATTTCTTTATTGTTGTATTAAATGAGTTCGTTTTGTAATGATTTCGTGAAAAGAATAAAAAGGTCGTTAAAGTTTTTAGAAGGAAACCCCCCATCCTTCCCTCTTTGCTAAATCCTAGTTATGCCATTTTAGATTCCAGAAGAATATAGCGATTTTTAGGAATTACTGATTAAAAAAGAGCATTATAATAGTAAATTTACTCGTCATTTGATGGAATTCTGTTGACAAAAAATATTAATTATCACTTACCATATCATCGCAACATCTTCTCAGACATAGCTGTCAATTTAAGCGCCTTACTAAATCGAAACTTTTATAGTGTTATTGCAGGCGTTGCTGACTTAGAAATCAAGTAAAGGGTGCAGCAAGATCGCGAAATATTGCAACTTCTAGGGCTCGAACCAGGTGCAGGAACCAAGCCTTTCGAGTTTTTTACTCTTACCATCGTGTTTGCTTGCTTCAGAAAATGTTGATTAAAATTTATAAATCACTATGGTGCACTATTCAGTTTATTTAAAATTAATTATAAATAACCTTCTCGAATGATCAGTCTCTGTTTTTGTTTAAAAGAAAGAGATAATGAAGAAACTATCAGCTAATTTATGAAGTAACCAAGATGATTTCTATCCACAAAGTTGAACTTCTAATGAATGATTCATTGTTTACTTTGTAAGCTCTCATAGATAAGGCAGAAAAAGCATCGCAAAACTTCTTGTTGTCTGGAAAGCTATCTTTTGTTGTAATTTACTCACGCGAAGCAATGCGTACTCTTCCCAATTGTTTTATGAAACATTCATAGTTCTGATAAACATAATCTATAAACGTATAGATCATAGATCTATAAAAAAGAAGACGTATTTGTAGAATCTTTTATATTTGTACGTCTTTTTGTAGGAAAAAATGATGTAGGCTTACTCCAGGTTTCGTAGAATAATTATACCTAAAGTTTATTTGCTTTGAGAATCGACGAACCAAGTCAAAACAGTGACCCCGAAAAAACTGTGCCCAACCTGAAATAACCAATAGTGTAGCCTAGTAGGCCTATAACATGTTTAATATTAAAAATCTCTTTTTATTATAATTTACAGAAAATGATTTCATTACTAGGCTGCTGCTTCATTATCTGTATAAGATATATTATATATTCTCAAGTTTTGCTGTGTGTTGTACAGTTATCTTAGAACTGATTTTGTTTCTATCATTGAATTATTCATCTCTTCTATTGCGCTTTTATACTTGAAGTTACTGTCTTAAGTGAATAAAGTACATATTATATAAAAAGACATTCCCACTTTCAGACAGGCTTATGTCATAATCCTGTAGATTATCGCACTGCTCAACGTCAGTAAATCAAACGTAGACTGTCTGACGCGAATCTCTTTCAATGTTACAGCAGCTGTGAAACAAATTAAAAAGGAAGAGGGAGGAAGTAACCCTCCCTGTATAGACTTACTGTATATTAATTAGTAGCCTACACTTTTTCTTATAGGTATGATCAAAACCGAATCGTATTTATCACGTGTATAACTTTCTTCAGATTCTTCTAAATAAGTATATGAAATATGAAAAAATTTAATGTATTATATTGTATTTAAAATATGTATTTTATCGTTTGTGTGATTTGTTTTATGATACCGGGCTGGTGTTAGTGTTACGGCCTACGAGCACGTTTTGTCATTTCTCTATTTCATTTCTATATTATAAGCTTGTTTTAACATTTTATGACAAATAAAGAATTTGATTTGAATATATTAATTGTGATTGCCCTTTTAAAAGTTTTGATTTAGTTTTTTAGTTTCTAAGTGTACGTTTTGTAGATAGGCTACGTATATAATTTATATTAAATATAAATCAACTAAACAAGAACGAGGAGCTAAAATAAAGCCGATCCATAGTTATCGTTTTTCCTAGTAGATATACACGTATTATACATGTATTCTACTAGGACGAAAATATGAGAAATAAAAATTAAATAAGACCAAGCAATTATTAAATATTCCGATTAGACCAGTGGCGTTGATTATTTTATATTTTTTTTCGAAAATTCTCGTTTCTCTTTAAAAGTGGTCGAATAACAATAATACATGAAAGTTGTTGCCCGCAGTTTGTAAAAATGTCAGTTAGATTTAGATTCAGATTCTGGCGGCCTGCTGCTATTCACTCAGATTCCTTCATTCACTGCTATTATCTTTCCCAGCGGGTAGTTTTACGTCGGTGTTTCTATTTGCCAATAAGTAAAATTCAGCTTACCGGGTGCTTTATATTATAAACACCAGCCGTCCGAGATTGTTTAGATACAATTATATGGATTTCACCAATGGGATTTCTTTCTTATAAGAGAATATTATAACATATTTAAGTTGTCATTTTATTTTGAAAATCTGTATACAAATTTTTTGACTAAATTGTCACTAGATTCGATTAACACTAAACGAAAACCTTTAACATTATAAAAGTAGTTTTTTTAATACAATTGGGGGGTTATAGCCTCCACAATCCCTCTTTGGCTATGCCATGTCAACAGATATGTAATATATACTCCTGGCCAAACCAGGATCCATTAGTATTTGGATATAAAATTCATGCGCATTGATCGAAAAGGGCTTAGAATTAACACTCGATTGTTCGCTACTTTAATCCTAATCCCTAACTCTAATCTTAAACAGTAAGAATAAACTCAAAATAAATGCTCGGAGTAATAACTAAAGTCGGGACCGCGATTAGTTTCGAGCGGGTGGTGTTGAATTTAATGCAAGTCAGACTCTGGTGTAAAAATCAGGTAATTTTGAAGCTACGCAGTGGAAACACTGATAATATGATGTGATGTACTACAAGCTCGGTAGATTGCTGGTCTGAACTTCTGTAAGTAACATAAACATAGAACAACTTTATACGCGTGTATTTTATAGTTAGAACTTACGATCAGTTCACGATGCATCATGCCATTACTTTTTTACGATGAGGTTATTATGTACGTTTAAGAAAAACGATGAAAATGTGAGAAATATTTACTAATATGATGCTAGGCTTAAGATTATTTTAGTTCAGTATCCTATAGACTAAATTTTGCATAATTTGAATCGCTAGAGATTCATCATTTTTGTAGCTGCAGAATGTGAGTATTGTATTACTGTAAATTCTATTCTGTTTCATTACAAGTAGGCCTGAGAGTTACTGTAATATATATGATCGACGTTTCAGTTTTTATTAGGGGGCCAACTTTCATAAAAAGTGGTTTTCGCTCAAGTAAATATTAAAAGTTAACTTTTCAAAACCAGGGGGTAAGCAAATGTCGCCTCCTACCCCCTCTTATAGGACGTCCCTGAACAGTAGTCAAGAAGAGATTAATTATTTTCCCTTCCCCCTATAATATAATATTATTATGTCGGATTTTACATTGCGCCTTTTCATAACTGTTATTAAGTTAATGAAGTTAAATAACTAGTTGATATAATAATAGTATTGTCAAGTTAGATATTGATATATATATATCAACGGAGACCATCGTCACTTCCCCGTCCTCCCCCCTCCCCCGACTGTATGCTGTTTTTAAAGAAAATCTAAAAACATAATAGATTTTCTTAGAAGACATATCCTAATAGATTTTAGCTCAAAAATTAATCTTTGATATGTCAAAGTCACTATTTAAAAAATCGTATGATAACCAGAAAGCCTATGTCCTATTATATACGCTGCAGTTTCAAATGAGATGAGAGTACAGATAGGAGAAATGCACCAAGTAACAAAATACATTAAATATTTTGGCTCCCACCCATCCCCACTATCAGTTAACACTGTCAGTAATTTATCCTATTAAATCCACCACAAAAATTGCATTAATAACTTTTTTACTATTGGGATACAGTGACATACAGTGACCGTTAGCATGTATACAAAGTCATCATTTTGCATAAGTCTTTTATGTAGGAAGTAAATTTATTTTTGTTCGTAAGCTAAGTGTTGTTTTTTATTTCTGTTTAATTTTATTATTGTAGTAAAATTTCAAACAAGTGCATTCGGTCGACCATCATTAATTATAATCTACAGTAACTTTAATAACTTTCTTTTTCTTGGGGACAAGGGAACATTACTATTAATTACACTCAAATACATGTCAAAACATACTTTTAAAAATCAAGGGGGATAAATGATTTCTTCTTAATGCCTCCTCCTCTAAATAACGTCCCTGATTATAAGCTGTAAGCCTGTAAATTAAGCCTGTTATTTATAACCGCATGAATTAATCACTTTTGCTTGCAAATGATAAACTAATCATTAATTGCTGGAACCAAAATAAAGACCGGATGTGTTGGTTGGCTTTCAGCAGTCATCAGTTTGATTTACTGTAGTGACATATATCTGGAAGGGGAGAGTACTCCCTTCCGAACAAACTGTTTAATTGTACTCTTAACATATCAGTTTTAAAGTAACTAAATAAGTCACTAATATTTATTGTAATATCAGTTTGCTGTAAATAAAAATCCACAAAATTAATATTATTTTTCGCGACATTCGAGTAGTTGTTAGTAACATTAATCAACCATATTTTCATATGGTGGATTAATGATTATTTCTGTTTTTATAGCTGTTGTCTACAGGCCTGTAACATTACTCGTTTTGTTGTAAAATTTATAAATGTCCATTTTATCATTCTTGTAATCGTCACTTGTCGACGTATTTGATGCTTGATCCTGTGTAATATATCCGGTCATGCATCCGAATAAATATGTATTGCTGCAACAAGTTTGTAGAATCGCTTGAAGTTTATCACCTTTTAATGATAACACAAGCCCCATATGTGTAGTGTAGTTAGATAAATTGTAGATTTCACTCGAATACCACTGAATCGTCTTGAAGAAATTATTCGATGAAGTAAATTCATTATGTAATTTGACAAAGTTTAATGTTTCTGTTTGCAGCGGCATGAATACAGTGTGATTGAATTGACGTTATACTTTAGTAAGACTGTATTACAACTGACCATTTATTTTTGTTATTTTCTTTCTTTCAATTAGCTTATTTACCAATTACTCCCGAATGAATTAGCAGATTTAATGAATGTTTAAATTAATTTACTAATCAAGTTACGACGTCAATTTATTCAATAATGTCTCAACAATCTCGACGAATCTTTCACATTAAACCATTTTATCTAAATTCCTTTATTTTCCTTCTACTTTTGTTTATCAATCACTCTTTCGCTCAACTTCCAATGAACATGCCACACCCTGGCTTCGACGATGTCGCAAAACCAACCACAAAACAAAGCGTTTACACTCCAACGTGCGAGCAACGCGCTAGCTGTGAACCTGTTCGGGTCAACGAAACATTTACCTTACCTGATATCGATCCTTCCATGACGACTAATATTCACCAGAGGAATTGTTTATGTGACCGTCTGTGCGTGTCTTACGAGGACTGCTGTAAGGATTATGTGAAGTATAGAGCATCTCCTAAGGAGGAAGTAGGAAGGAAGAAGAATGAATGGAAGTTGAGTCCTGGGGTTTCAAGTTGTGAGGAGCTGGGTATTACTTATCAGGATAATGGAGAAGGAGAGGTAGTGAGACCTTTTGAAAATAACAGGTTAGTCTTTCTTTTATATGAAATTGTTTAGGTACATAGAATGGGTCCCATTACTACCCATTAGTTAGAATTTTAACTAAATTTTGCCCTGCAATAGTATGAGCGTTATTATATTGAATCATTTTAAATAAGTAGATAAATATTTTATAATAAGTAAGTAACTAAGAAAAGAATACATGTCACTGATAGTTTTTCTCACGCGTCCGGTTAGTCTCTTTCCAAAAAGGCAAAATATCTTATTTGCTATTAATTTACTTGCCAATGGGAAATTAAGGTGCCAAATTACAAGAAATTATTTGAGCTACAGGTCTATTAACTGACTCAAATTATATAATATGGCACTGCATAAAAAATGAGTACAGAAATATTAATTTTTGAAATAACTGATTGTTTTAGCCACTTTAAATTTGTAAAATATGTGAGATCAAATTATGCATTTATGAACTGCCTGTAAATCAATCGTTTTACAAAATTACTAATTGAATACACTCCTGTAACATATATAATAGTAGCAATACGAAAAAAGTAATGTTTTCGCAAGTATTGCCTAAATCCACTGGAGTATTCTCCTTCAGTTTATTTAGATAATAATGTGTTTACCAATTAGGGTCTAATATTTTCTTTGTCCATCGCTCTGACGCTTTGTATTGTGTGTAGCTTATACTCAGCGGTGATCATTCATACGGGAGATCAATCGCATTCGCTGATTCGCATTCAGTGACGCAACAAAAGTCTATATGATTATAATGACACTTTTCTCGACTCTCTTGCTAAAAGGACAAAATACAAAAATATATATTTAGTTTTACATGTTTTTTTGCTTGTGCAATTGCGTTGCATTGCACAAGCAAATTTGCTGATTCATTGTTCTCATCAACTAACATTCAAAAATTGTGACAGCTTTTCTTAATCATGCAGTCTGATTTTTAACTGTAATCTAAATATCAAATTTTACAATCAATCAAAATAAAAACCACAAAAATTCTAAAAGAAATGAATACATATTTAAGTTACAAGAACATAAACTGATAAATGAAATATTTGCACTTATTCTCTACTCATTATATCAGCGGTAATTAGTCTAAAGCGGCGGCATCATAATTTGAATTATTGAATGTATCTTGATTTTCTTTTTTCAGTTCTATGTGAAGTATTTATTTTCTTTTTCTAACTTATTTGCATAACCTGTTTGTTTAATCAGTAAGCAGATTGCATTGCACTGAATAGTATATTACAGTGACGTCATCAAGGGGAGCTGGGGAATGATCATCGCACCGGATATGACACCTTGATAGGGGATGTGACGAAGAATTTTTTTGAAATTTGAAGTAGTGTTTTTATAGTGTTTTTCAAGTGAATTACGAAATTAGAAAGTGAAAATAAGGATAGATCATAATCTTCACAGCCTAAAAATGCAACTCACTGCCCGTATTATTCAGAAATATATTCACAGATTTACTATTCTGAGAATGCTGACTTTGTTGATAATAAAATATAAGTCTATCTTTACAGTCATCTATAAATATTGTTATTTTAATTTTTAAACCGTCAAGGCCTATCACCGTCAATGCGGTCGTTCGCTGCCCCCTATCAGAAACCAACTCCCCCATCGAAAAACTTTGCATCCGAGGACAAAACCAATCATCAGACACTTTTTTCCATCTCCCAGTCTATGGTCGTGTCTCTCGCGTTCTCTACAAAAACTACTATTGCGCTGTCTGCAACTCTGACACTGATGTTATTTACTGGGTGGTAATCAAGGATGCTCTCAAAGATATTTTAGATGTTGAAACCCAGACTGCCAAAACAGCGATGCTGTTCTATTACCCCAAGGGAATGCGTCCGAGGATTTGTAAGGTCGCGGTGGGGGAATGCCACGGGAACTGGACCAGGAATGATGTTGGGAGGAAATGTAGGGATGGCCCGGTGAAGTATCATTATGTGATGGATCCAGATAATCCTCTTGTTGTAGAGCAGATGAAGATTTATCGTAATAAGGATTGCGGGATATGCAATTATATATCTGAAGATCAACTGAGGTTAGTGAGTGATGCCAAAAATTATATATTCAGTGTATTCAAAATGATTTAATAGACTTTTACCGCAATGGTTAAAATATGCTGCAGATTCTTTGGATCATCTATATACTGGTTGCATTATTTATCACGGTGCTTATTTATGTATTTACATCTTTGATACTGTCTCCATGTGGTACTTAGAAATAACATCTAACTAGTCGTGGTTTTGTATTTTATAATAATTAAACTGGGTGAGCTTTTTTTAATAAAATTTTTCGCAGTCGTTCTTAGTCGCTATTTATTAATTCATTTCAGAAATTTTGAATCTATATTATTTGATGAAATAATACTGATTAAAACTCTTTAGGCCACTGGTCTGAGGTTTTATAGTCTCCCCTTAAAAATTCATCTCTGAATTTAAGTTTAACTTTATGATTTTAATTATAATTTATTAATTTATGATTGGCTACATGGCCTGCACAGTTTTATGACACTCAATATTTCATACAATCAAACAATTAGACCAAGCAAGTTTGATTATTAAATTGTATTTTGATAAATTTTAGATGTGAGGACCCTTCACAAGAAACTGGCGATGGATCTGGACCTCCGGTCTTTGCATCCTACTCCGTCATAATCGACATGAATCTCCAGATGGGTACATTACGCGACAACGAGTGTGATCCTTCTCAGAACTGCACCAACCAGCGAGTCACCTACACCAAACACTGCAACACCACCGCTGGTGAAGTGTACGATCCTTTCTCTAATACCTGCCGCTCTGTCTATTGCAGTGAGGCGTACACTTTAACGGAAGACGGATGCAAGCCGGTAATTTACACAGATTCAGAAATGTCCCATGGTAGAAGCCATTTTATGAATTATACTTGTAAATACGAAATGACAATTGTTTTGGAGGAATCTGAGTATATTTTATTCTCAAATAAAACTATATACGCGATACCTTATGAACGTTACTACGAGGAGGATGAATATAGTGTCGTTAGCGCGAAAAAACTTCACATTTGCGCGCCATTTGAAGGAAAATCTGCATATAATGTCACGGAATTCATCCCGATGTTCCAGTTTGATCGTCTTCAGAGCTTACTATCCTTTATCGGTGTCGTTCTCTCACTTGGGTGTCTTTTGACGCAGTTTATCGTATACATGGTGTTTCCGGTGCTGCGGAATGTTCCGGGTAAATGCGTGGTGTGTTTGGTGGTAGCGCTGTTCGTCGGACAGCTCTTGTTTTTGTTCGTGTCAGCGGGGAAATGGTTTAAGCCGGTGTGTTATTATTCCAGCATTGCGATGCATTACGCTTTTCTTGCTGCGTTTTTTTGGATGAATGTTATGGCTGTGGACATCTGTCAGACTTTTAGCAGTGAGGTTGGTGCCCTGAATTTTATCGCAAAATATATTCATAAAAAATATACTCGTCCTAAAATTAAAATTTTACGAAAATATCTATCAATATGATGCCATGATCTTCTTTTGTAAGTCAAGTTGGCACCTAAAATTGTTAGAATATGAAAAAAGACTCGATATTCTGGAGGGGGTAAATGTCTATCTGGCAGTGTACCCTCCCCCCCTCCCAGCGCTTTGATTTCCACCATTGATTAAAAAATTTACAATTCAGGGTAATATCAAATAACTAATGCACCTGTTTGGTAAAACTCTGATAAAATTTCTAAATATAAAATTACTCTTGAATTATATTTCAGGTTGTTCGTTCAATGTTCTCATCCTCTACATCTAAACGTTTCATATTCTACTCTTTATACGCCTGGTTCGCTCCTTTGGTAATAGTCTCTGTCTCCGTCTCTCTAGATTACCTTCTCCCCCTCTCAGAAAATGACATCTACACTTTTGCTCCTCGTTACGCTGACAAAATTTGCTGGATAAATCGTCATTACTCCCTTCTTATCTTCCTCGCCGTACCCCTAGCCTTAATCCTACTTACAAATATCATACTTTTTGTCGTAAGCGTTTGCTATATTCACAAAGCATCAGTTGCTTCTCAACCCGCTGCAAAATCAGAATCAGCTTCCATGTTGTTTCTCTACTGTAAACTTTCCTTTGTAATGGGACTCGCTTGGATTTTTGGGTTTATCGCCACTTTGGCGAATTACCCGGTTCTTTGGTACGTGTTTATCGTGTTTAATTCCCTTCAAGGAGCATTTATTTGTTTATCTTTTGTTTGCACTAGTAAGGTGTTTCATCTGTTTAAGAGTGGGATGGGTGGGGGGAATACGCTGCCGAAAACAATGACTCAGGTTGTGCCGAAAGGTTTAGCGACGAATAATTCTCACGCGAATGTAAATAATGTTGTTACTAATACGACGGGGGTGAATAATACGACGAAAGGAAGCAGTAGTGGAGCAAGGAACAGCGGGGGAGTGGGGAGCACCACAGTGGTAGCAAAGGAGACGTGCATGTGATCATAGGTGACTTTTGTGGGGTTTTTAACTGCAGAGTATTTAGAAATTTGTGAAACTTGAAAATCATACAGAAAGTACTATAAACTGAATTGCGTCTGTTAATTTTTCATTAGGCGAGTTGATTGGATAAATAATTCATGATTTTAATACTAAGCATCTTCATGAATCTGTCTTCCAACATTATATTCAAATAATGTATCTTCATGAATCTATCTTCCAACATAACATTTCAAAAAAAGAGTACAATAATTTCAATGATGTCTCTCATAGCAGAACATAATGAACATAGAACTCTGTTTTCAAGATTTCTTTTAAGATATTTTAGTTATATCTCATCAAAGGACAAACCAACAGTCATAAACTGTATGATATAAGCTTAGTATATTCTGGGTGTTTATGCATTTTAACACATTTAATCTGGGTATTTTTACGTTTTTTAGCGAAAATTTGGGTTAATCTATAAAATTTGAATGATAACAGAGATTAGTGAAAATATTTTGTTGTTGTTTTTGTTGATGAAAATATTCGATACACAATGAAATTATTATTTAAAATGAAAAATTAAATTAAATTTTTTTTTGTAAGACAATTATAAGTACTGCCAATCTGAAATAATAAAATGAAATTAAACATTTAAAATCGTTTGAATGAAAATGAATAAAATTAGATGAATTTAAAATAAAAATTTAATTAATTAATTATCGGGTGGTGCTGCATAAATGAGAGCAGAATTTTAAGTGAAAAATTATGAGATTTGAATTCGAGCAATTACTAAAAAACGGATGCATTATATATTACAATATATAATAATTTAAAATAAATTTAATTTCATTAACATTCGTAAAGTTAATTAAATTGTATGATAATTACTGCAAACTTTATCGCATGATTACAAGCCACTGAATCCGATGAAAATCTAAACTTTATCATTGTTTAATTGAATTTTTCCATTATTGCAGTTGTGTATGTGTATAATAATGTGTATATTATTTTAGATTTATTAAGCATCCATCTAATACCATCCACAATGACTCTTAACGTATATTTATTCACGTTGGTTATTTTATATATATCGATTAATTGTATTAATGCGAGAATTGACTTTTTCGAGTCCAGTACAACTGGCCCGATATCGATTAACTCTCAGGCGTCTGCTGAGGAAGTAGTGTCGTCTGATCCGGACAGATGGCGCCACAAGAGAGAAACTGGGGACACGGGGAAACTAATCGTAAATGTGACTGTTTTACTGGATGCCAGTCATAATGAGGCCATAGTGCACTGGTCTGGGAATAATAGTAAGGTATGTATTTGTTGCTAATGTCACATCAGCATTAAAATTATGTAGTGATACGTTATGAATTGGGTATGACGAATAAAGTGTGAGAATACTCGACTTTGAATGTAGTTTATTAGATAATTGGGGAAAGCGTGTTAAGAATTTTATTTAAATATATATACTTTAGACACTATATCTGAAAGTAGTGAAGTAGTTAGACTGTAGCATTTGGAACCTGAGTGACTTTGGTTTGAGTCCCTCTAACTTTGCATGTTATTTGATTATGAGCCACATTAAAGGGTGCATCGTTATTCGTTTAAACAATAGAAAATATTAGCTTCACTTTTTGCTTGTCTTTTTTAATTTTAATGTTGTCACGCGGGTTTTTTAACTTTTAGACGATGTTCATATTGACGCGTGCTAGAAATCAAAGTGGCAACATCAATAGTAGCGCACTTTACAGGTTTGTAGCGACATTAAATGGCGTATTTAAAAAGATATTTTATGAAATACTGGTTTAATGTTAATTTTCTTTATTGAATAGTCTAAGTTTTGAGACATTAATTAAGTGTTTAGAGCACATTGAGTTGACTAATCGAAAGATTTGTTTATTGGCAATTAATTAAGTTGAGAATGACACAGCACAAAGTCCAAACAGATGAAACACCTGTCTTACACAATTTTATGCTAGCTTTTATTTTTTTTTGGAACATCGTATAAAAGTTTTTTACTAATGTGTATATTCATTTCTGAAGTTCAGTTTAATTTAAAGTTAATATTAACGTTTAATTGTCATTAGTTAACAACATTGATATTTTTTATTTAAAATTAAGCATTCTACTAAAGGGTGCAGCCAGTTTTAAATAAGTGAAATATCGCGGAAATTTATTTATTTATGGTATTTTCTTAATTTATAAATTTAAATCTTTTTTAAATTGTTTTGTTTCGTTAGATCTACCGATTTTGGTTCAAGTTTTCAAGCGGTAAAAGTGAGCGCTAATTTGTCAGTTCTCATTCAGTCATTTTATGTCTGCCCCAACAGTAAAGAAAAGGTATCCAATTTGATCTTATTCTCGTAATGAATTAACATTTTAGAAATTTTGGAGATTACTGGTGTTCTATCTCCCTCTGTCATTTTTTGTATAGTTTTTATATTTTTATAATTTTCATATAGTATTACAGGAATTATTAGTAGTATATTTTGTAGTTTGAAATCATTTTTTTTAAGTTAATCAATTCTCGATTAAGCTATATTGGTGTCTTTTTAGATTTGTCCATTTTTTCGAATATATTTTAAGTGATTAATATATCAATGTATCTGTAATTGTCAGTTTTGGATCATTATAGGTTAAGCCTTTTCTTTAAATGTAAATTTTACTTAATATTAATTAAATTTAGATTTAAAAAAAAAAATGCCTGAAACGATGTAGTTTTATTTTAACTGATTTTAAATATATTTAAAAGTTTGCGGTAAATTATTTTCAGTTGATATTCGTTGATGCGAACGCGAGAAAGTTTTTTATAACGACTGACGAGGGAGAAACGTTTATACCAAGATCATTTCCTGCAGTGACTTCGACTGATAGACTAGTTTTTCATCCGAAAAGAGAAGATTGGATTTTAGTTTATTCGGAAATTGACCGAAAGGTGAGATATTGTAATTCTCTTTTTTTAAAAGAAAGATTTTGCAAATCAAAGCAAATGCTGCGGTGGTTGTGGTGTTAATTCTTGGCCTTTTGACTGAAATCCTTGTTAACTTTACTGAAGGATTTTCGTCATCAATTGAAAAAAATGATTGTTCTGCGTTGTTGTTGTCATTGTATTTATTTGTGCTCTTTTTAGCTGTACTTTAGCGAAGATCTCGGTATAAATTGGATTCTCGTTTACGAAATGGTCAATCCACGCTTTTCTTGGGGGATTCCGGACATTGATCCGGATGAATCCATGGTCCATATGGAAGTGGAGGACCGAGAAACCGGTATGGAATGATTGTTGATTCATTTTAACTATTTTAAAGTGATTTCAATCCTGTCTGTTAATTTTAATCATTTAAAAACAATTGAAATCATATTTTACTGATGTTTTTATAACTGAATATTGAGAGTTATAAATGTTGTAACTTTATTTATAGAAGTTGAGAGTTGAAATGCAACTAGATTTAGGTTTAAAACAGTGGTGTCAAACGCTTGGCCCACGGGCCAAATCTGGCCCGCCGATTATTTTTTTCTGGCCCGCGAATCTGTATTTAAAAAATGAAAAATCGAGTGACTATTTTTGTGACACTCAACTTCTTTTTATTACCGAGTTTCAACAAAGAAAAGAATAATGTATATAGTGCCATTGCGGCATCTTGCAAAAACAAAATCTAATAATTTTAATATTAAACTAAAATTTAAAGTTACATTGTGTTCTTAAATTTAAAGTTCATTTTTACAAGAATCGGTACTGTTGTAGTAACAATCCTAAAACAATTTTGGTCCCATGGCCCTTGAGATGCTGGGGAAAATTTCATTTGGCCCTGAAATACAAAAAGGCTTGACACCACTGGTTTAAAATTAAACTCACTGCTAACAATTTGTCAAATATAGTAGGAATATATGGCGGGACTTGAATGGTCAACATTTGGGTTTTAAGTTTGATGCTTTAGCCGCTTTATCAGTGAGTTTGTTGAGTGACGATTCAGTTTGCAAGAATGGTAGAATTGAAATAGAAGAAACTATTTTTCTTTTCGAGTGTAGAATAAAAAGTATTTTTTATTTTAAATTTTTAAGCATAAAGCAGTGTATGATGTTATATAAAAAAGATGCATGGCGTTATATCATTTTAATTATCACTCATTTGATTAATGCACCTAATGCAAATATGATTCCTATTTAATTAAATTTGTCATTTTCTGAAACATGTATTTATTATTATTTTAATTGAATAGGCAAGTTTATGTATAGAGCCGTTGTCAAACCATACCCCACTGCGGCAAAATTCCCCGCTGATTTTGAAAACATAGCCATTGGGTCACTTATACTTCAAAAAGAATACGTCTTTGTACAGGTAAAAGGAAGCTATATGCACCGACAAAATATCTGTTAGGGTTAGTTAGCGTTAGGGTTATTAATCTCAAAATATTTTTATTTCATGTAAAAATGTTTTTGAATGTTTTTATGCTGTTGTTTTTTTAAATTAAAAATCTCGAAATATGTCTGTTTTATGTAAAAATGTTTTTGGAATGTTTTATACAGAAAGTGGGGGACGTAGCCACAGACCCTGGCCCCCTCTATGTCTCCTATAACAGGCTTCCTTTTAAGAAAGCTTATTTTCCCAGACAGGCGCAACATTCAGTGAGTCGATTGATCTCAAATTTATTTAATATTTTTTGGAACTAAATAAGTTTAAAATTTTGTACGCGTTTGTTTGCCTAGTTTTTTTCTAACGAAAAATTATTGAATGCAAGGTTTAAAATTGTTCTCTCATCACTTAACCCCTTTTCTGTTGAATTTTTTTCGCTTAATGTGGATTTATTTACTGTGTAAAACAAAATGTATAAAAAATAATAAAATACATACATAATTATATAAATATAGTTATACAATTATATAAATATATATAGGCCGTAATTATGTATAATTATATAATAATTATATATAATTAATAAATTGAAAAAATAATGCTAAAAGTTTTCAAAGTACCAATGTTAAATTTAACATTGATACAATGTAACGGGTCAATATTTTACTTATTTTTAGTCTTTGATAAAAAATTTCATCAAAATTTTTTGATCCAGTATGGCCATCTAGCGAATCAGTATTAAAAACATCGCTAAACGTAATATTACGGCCATCACAGTG